>VSMD01137540.1:0-64747 GCA_008750895.1 Mirza zaza | reverse complement strand
TGCCATAGCGAAGTCAAGTATGTTCCAGTGGATTTGGCAAATGCAAACAAATTTGTACTGTGACAAAGGTGATGTCCATCGTATGGTATGGGGGAAAGCAATATGCAAGAGAGATGACCAACAAAAACTACGCCTTCAAGGAGAGTGCATTTTGCAGGTGTCTTGGGAGCCAGGTGAATGCCTGCTAAGCGTGCACAGGCAGGGGAAGGGCCGTCCCTCCTGAGAAATGCTGTGTGGGAGTCACATTCTCCTGGGAGAGGCAGGGTCAGGCACGGAGGGGACAGGGCCTTGCAGTGAAGGGGGTATTATTGCTTGTTTTGTTTTGTATTTATTTTACAAAATGACAGAATAGCTTTCCAAAGCAGACAGTTGAATGCTTTCAGCAGAAAGAGTATGGAGAGAATTAGAGTGATATGTGGATGAAAGAATCCGAAGCAAACAGCACCAGGATGGCTCACGTTGGGGGCAATGAGTGACATCAGAGGCAAGGAAGCATGGAGGTCAGGGCAACCTTCGCTCACCGCCAGGAAGCGTCAGGCCAGAAGACCAGCTGGGAGCACGTTCTTTAGAAATTAGCTTCTCCCCATGTGTTTTGACTTAGAGCAGTCCGGTCACCATGAAGGGTCCATGTTTCACTGGAATCTCTAACTTTTAGAAAATACAATATTATAGAGTTTAATAGTGAAGGTTCTAGTATAAAATGGCTCACAGTCAAAGCCAGTTCTCAGGATTTTATATCGAAGGTGATGGGAACCTGTTCCAAGGTCTTGAGCAAATGGTAGAGAAACTTTTGACGAATGTATCAAAAAGTTCACCTCAGCAGCAGTAGCAGGAGCTGAGAAATGTGCTTATTTTCTGTAAACATCCTTGTTCATAAAATAAGCAATATTCTGACCTCAAAGTGCTGTTGGAGGAATAAATGAGATAATGAACAAAAAGTACTTGGAATAATGCCAGACGTGGCATAAGCATTTCATGACTATAGCTGCTTCTAATTATTATTACTTATCAATTAATAATTATTTCCCTCTGGGCCCTTCATAAGTTTCTTTGGGGCTTCACCTATGAACAGAAAAGGACAGAAGCTGTTGGGGACATAAAGCAAGCCAGAATGTCCCCTGCCATGGTGGGGCTTCCAGCTGGCTTCTCTGCTCATGCTGCAGTAACTGCAGCTCTCTTCTCCATCCTTCTGATTTACACTCATGCTGTCAGACCAAATCAGTGGAGCGAGGCAATGCTGACCATCTCCTCAGGGGCTAAGGAGTCTTTTTGCTCATTGATGCTTCTTGTGCTCAGAATAATAAAATTCTTCTGCTAAATAGGGAGACTTTTAATCACTCTCGGAAAGATTATTTTACTTTATTCTTACAACAGACTTTTCAAGGGGCAAGATGGATGCTTGACCCTGATGCTGAGTTCCGGAAGGGCCGGAGGGTGTGGTAAGGCTGCCACCTTATTCATCAGCCATGGTGCTCCAAGGAACATCCGAGGTCCCAGAGCAGAGCAACGTGTCTTCTGGGTGCAGGAAAATCGCCATGAGATCACTCAGGAATTCCGTACATGGCAATTTATTTTGGATGGTGCCAAGAAAGCTGGGCTTCAAGAGAGAAAGTCAAGAAGGAAAGAAGGTAGAGAAGGTAGGAAAGAAACTACTGTTTTCTCTCCCCCGACTTTCTTCTTTTTCCTCCTTTTCTCCAGCTTCCAGAGCTCCAGTGGAGCCCTGGCCTGAGCAGCTGCCCCAGTGTCCTGAGGGTGAAAAGGCGCCTCTGCAGGGTCAGCCACCTCTCCAGGTGGAGGCAGCAGTGAGGCCCGGCGGCCAATGAATCCTCCTAACGAGGTGCTCCTGGACAGGCGGACACTTTAATGAGCCTGCCTGGATTTGTGGCTGACACCAGGCGGGGGAGAGGGAGAATGACTAGAGGCCCCTGACACAGGGACAGGGAGAAATTGTGCACATGGCCAAAGCGGCAGCTGGTTCAACTGGACTATAAACCTGTCATGGGAATCAATGGCTCCCTGGGGGCGGCAGGGTGATTGGCAGGGGTCGGGAGCAGGGGATGGAGAGAGAGAGTACACGGAGCTGCAGATTGGGAGCCAGGCACCGCCGGGCTCTACGGCAGGCCCACGTGTGCTCAGCACGGCCCTGACCCCCACTGCCTTCAGCACGTGGCCTGTCCTGGCAAGAGCAGGCAAGGGCGATGTAGTCTCGGTCTCAAGATGACTCTCTGGAAAAAATCCACCTGCCTCCCTGGAGAATCTATTCTGGGAGTTCTTAAGTAGCTGAAATCCCTGCCAAGTGAACACATCCAGAAATACAGCTTGCAGCGAGAGCAGATGACATATCACCCCATCTCTCAATGTTATGCACCTTTATGCACATCTAGATTTGGTACTCAGAGTTTATCTGCCAAGCAAGGAGTATATTGACAAAACTTGCTCTCATTAGCCTCTCTCTGCACACGTGGTAAGTCTGGTTTCCGCTCTGTGCGCAGGTACCATGGCAGGTACGCACAGCAGAGCACGCCAGCCTGTCGTCACAGGCAGTGGAGCGCGGTGGGCGCAAGGGCACCGGGTGGGCGTCCAGCCAAGCATCCCACGCTGGGCCACGCTCATGCGCCACTGCAGACAGCGTGCAGCCTCCAGTTTCGTTATAGGTAAAACCATAAAATACATCAATAGTGGAACAGAAAAATGTGTTGTTTTCACCCAAAGGGCACTAAACTGCAATGATCAGGAACAATCCCCAACTATATACAACCAACCATATGAGTGAATTTCATGTGGCGTTGAAGGAGGCCAGATAGAGACAAGCACATACCATGCCACTCAACTCACACAAAGTACGAGATTGGCAAAACCAATATGCACTAGGCTGTATAGTTACCTGTGAGAGAGGTCTGACCGAAAATAAACCCAGGGGGCCTCGGGGCACTGCCACATTGGGTTTCTTGATCTGAGAGCTGATTATGTCACAGCTGTGCTCAGTTTATGAAAGTTTCCCAAGCTGTGTTCAATATGGACACTTACACTTTTCAGTTTTTATAGTAAAAACGATAAAAGAATCAGAAAAAGAGGCAAAAAGAGAGAAATAAGTTGATAACTTCCGGGGTCTTAGCCAGCTTCAGCAGGCTGTCATTCTAGTTTGTCAGTTATCCTGGCTTGCAGGGGTTTCTCTTCCTCTTGATGCTTCCTTCCCTCCCTTTAGCTGCTCCTTCTGTCAGTACAATGAGGAGAGAGGACTGGGCAGAACACAAGGCAGGGGTAACTCGATATCTTCGCTTGGCAGCTCTGACCCCAGGCCCAGTGGGACAGGGGCTACGCCTTCAGATTTCAGTCAAGCTGGGTTTTGTCACTGACTGTCAGTAACTGTCACCTCTAGCCCAAGGAGACAGTTCCCAAGCCAATCCTTATCTCTGGGCAGAAAAATTGAAACTGTTCTAGGCTTTGGGAGCTTGTGAAAATCTTTATATGAAAAAGCAATTTTTATTTTTGTGAGCAGACATGATAAACTACGTATTTTCTCGTAATCCTCTTTATTTTGATGTCCGCACATCCATGGCAAGCGTGGGGTGTTGGCCCTAATTGGGCCGTGCTGGTTCAGGCTACGCTGGGAATGGCCTGATGTAGCTCTGGACCCTCCCCCTGCTCTCCTTCTGAAGTCATGGGGCAGTTTCTGAGCTAAAATACAGGGCTGGGGACAGGGGACAGTGAGCAGACGGTGCTTTGCACTGAAAGTGGGGGCAGAAGTATTGACTCTTTACCCCCCGGCCCTGCCCCAAAGCTACAGCCTGCAGCATTTGCTCGGTGTCTGGTAGAATATGGAAAGTAAAGGGCAGCTCAGCTCCTGAGTTGAGGACACCGCAGAGTCAGGGGCTCTGAGTTAGGTGGTATGTTAGCCACTGGCAGGTAGATAAGAAATCAGGTAAGCATATTACTTAGAAGTCAAGAAGAAATATCCAGTTCAAACTAGACAAACGTAAGAGGGTATACTCCTGGCCAGCAGGATGAATCTAGCACTCAGGATTCAGGCAGAGCAGACGGCTCGAAGCCCAGCAAGGTATTTGGGAACCAGAAGGACAAGGTCCTTGCAGGGCAGGCAGGGCAGGCAGGAGCAGCGAAGGAAAGAAGGAGCACACAGGGCCTTCACTCTGGGGTAGACCGCTCCCCACCCAGGCAGGGGCAGGAAGCCACTTCAGAGAGTGGGGCCCTGCAGAGAGCAGAGTGGGGTGCAGAGGGCAGAAAGCCCCCACGCAGGAAGTCTGCCAGTGGCTGCCCATCGGCTCACATTTAACTTACCCAAAACTTAACTTGCTGAGCTTCTCCCAGCTGCAGATGCCAGGCACAGTTTGAGGCATGAGAATAAAAAAGTGAAACTAGTCCACAGATTCTACCGACAGAACAGCGTACGGATGGCACAGGTGTGCAAGAGCTGGTGGCCGGCAGGGTGTGGCGACCAGGGGAGCTCACAGGTTAGCCTGGGAGACGGACAGGGACAGCAGAGAGGATACTGCAGGGCGGCTGCGGGCACAGGGCCACCAGCGTGCCGGGCTGGGAAACTGAAGAGTTAAGTCATTCACCCAACAAACACTTGGCACCGTGCCTGGCGGGCGGTGGGCGGTGCGCGGTGCAGGACAGACACGAGGCCCTCAGCTGGAGCTCACATCCCGGAGGGGCACAGGTCCGCATGGGCAGAGTTCTCCAGCGGAACCCCAAGAGAAGAGGCAATAATGTAGGCGGCGACCAGCCCATGCTGCTGGTGGAGCTCCGCGGCATGAGGAGGAGTTCAGGATTTATTCTAGAAGCCCTGGAAGCCACTGAACTACTTTAAGTAGAGGAGTGATAACCTGGGGGAGAAGGTGTGAGAGGACGGGAAGGACTCTAGAGAAATCCACGCCTTACCCATGTTCACACTCACCACATCCAGCGACTCTCCATCTCTCTCCCCACGGGTGACAGCCTCATCTACATCCAAACCGGAACGAGAGGGCGGAAGCCTCGGCCTGTCGCCGCCTACCCCAGCGCCCACCACTGTCGCTGAGCGTGCATGGGGCAGAGTGGGCCGGCCTCGTGAGGCCGAGACGGCCTCAGCCTGCTTACGCACATCCGACTTTCCCGCAGAGCTCCCCGCAGACAGCGTGAGACCCGGGCAAGGCCGTGTGGCCCAGCCTGGCGATGCCTCGCTGCCGGTCACCACATGGAGTGCAAAAAGGTCTTCTTCACCTCATGGTGAGCTCTTGGTCTCCCAACCATCATCGGAAAGAAACGAACGTGTGAGAACCAGTTTATGGTTGGAGCAGTGAGGGATATGCCCTGTTGCATCACTTAGGGGGCGTCTGAATCCGGACAGTCACCGCCACAGGCCGCTGCACAGTCTCAGCAGATCAGCGCAAGAACAGCCTTCTTTCCTCGTGACGTTTGCCGCGAGTGAAGCACGCATCTGGGCAGACTCTCTTCCCCTCCCAGCGTCACACAGGGGTCCAAGCTGTTCCACCTGTGGCCCTCCCTCCTGCCGTGTGGCTCCACAGCCACTGCAGAGGGGAGGAGGGTGGACGCACCTCAGCCGGGACTCCGCAGCCTCCAGTGGGACCTGCAGCACAGCCCAGGGGCCAGCACGGGTTGCATGGCCCCACCCACCTGGAAGTGGACTAGAAGAGGTAGAGGAACATAGGACAGTCTAGGAAATCGAGTTGTCTCTGCCATGGGTGACCCATAGGTCTAGTGCTGAAAAGTAGACAAAGTATAGAGCTGCCTGGCTTACTGCCTACGGGTCTTTGGAGAGACTGTGACAAATACTTCATCACCCTCGGGGTACTTCAGTCCTTCCCTAGCTCTTGAGATCATTTTTCTTCCCACCAGGGAAGGCTGCCTCCTGAATTCCCTCCTGAAGTGTTAAGGAGCTTCAGGCTGGGAACTGGTAATGGACCTCAAGTTAGTTCTTGATTTTTTTTTTTAACCATTACCCAATTGCCTCATTTGGTGCCTGGAAAATACAATACATTTAATTTAAAAAAATAAATATTCAATTGATAATTGAGCAGATGAATGGTATTGCAGGTTTGGCTTTTTCCTTGACTCCTTGTCAAAGTTTCCAGATCGTCCCTCGCCTTGGCCCTGGTCCCCTGAGCAGCCTGTTCACAGTCCCCTGTGAGAAAGCCAAGGCATTTGTCTGTGTCATCACCTATACATTGTTTTCTTCAGTCCTGAGCCTGCATGTGGAGCAAACCTCTCTGCCCCTACTCCTTGCACTTTCCCAAGACAAGCAATGTCACTATGATTGGTCATCGTCAAGCTCACTGACCAAGCTGCGATTGGCTGTGGGCGGGAATCACCGCATGTGAAGAGACAGCACACGCTGTCTCCCCACTCACCCCTCTTCTCTCGAGAATGCCCGTCTCCTCTTTCCTGATCTCACCTTTGCTTATACACACCCAGGCTCCACTGCAGCTGCCGCACCACGGTGGAGAAGCAAAACAGGCACGGGCCTGATTTCATGGGGGAAAGGACAGTAAACAACTAAGTAAACTCAATTACATATTGTGAAAAGTGCTGCCAAGGAAATAAACAGAAGTGATCAGAGAAACAATTTAAGTACAGAAGACCAAGACCGTGTCTGTGGGAGAATACCTGTGGGCTGATTTCTGAAGGATGACGGGTGGGAGGTTAGGCAGCAGCGGAGGGCAGAGTTTCCCAGCCTGGGGAACAACATGGTCTAAAGGTAGGGACAGGAGCTGGGAGACGCTCAGTAGGGTTGGATCTGTAAGTTTAGGCTCTGGGCTGACAACTAGCTGCTCTAATTTTGTCCACATGCTTGATACAATTGTAGCAGTTTCCCCTTAGCGGCAGTTTCACCCTCCATGGTTCCAGCCACCTATGGTCACCTGTGGCCTGACAATATTATGTGAAAAATTCTGGAAATAATTCATAAATTTTAGGTTGTGTAAGTAGCATGATGAAATCTCAGGCCAGAAGTGAATCATCCCTTTGTCCTGCCTATCCACGCTGTATATGTGACCTGCCCGTAAGTCGCTTAGTAGTCATATCAGTTATTAGATCAAAAACCCCCAGTATTTATAGGGTTTGGTACTATCTGAGGTTTCAGGTATCCATTGGGGGGGAGTGGAATGCTTCCTCTGGCAGGAAGGGGGGTCTACGACGTTTAGAAAACAGCCTCCTGACACTTCTTCCTAGTTTGAAACAATGCATACACAAGGGATGGGCCGGCCACTTGGCACACACACACCTGCTCACAATCCCTGCTTTCTCCTTGGTCCCCATCAGTTTCTGTTCCTGTTGACTCCAAATCTGGAGCCTCTCCAGGCCTGCCAGGCTGAGTGGCTCTCCTTGCCCGTCTCCCTCTGTGCTGTGACTTTCCCACCTTGCTATCCATGAACATGCTGCCAAATATTTTCCGTCTTCTAGAAATCTGTTAAAATCTCTCATTGCTGATGGCCATGTGTTCTTTGCTTTCATTGTCTTGTATTTCTTTAAACTTGTTGTCTCATGTGCTAACAGAGCTCAGAACTGTGGGGAGGAGTGTGAAGCCAACTGGTCTGCTGCCTCGGTTGCAGGATAGCGGTCAAGGGGTCGATTCTGCTGTTGTCGTGCTTCCTCTGGACAAGAACTTCTTGATCAGGCTTTGAACACTGACAGGAATGATCCAGCAGAGAAGCAAAAATAATACACAAGAAGTGGGGATCAAAGAAACAAAGTCCTTGGAAAAGTGAGACAGGATGGCAGGAGGAGACCCAGAGCACGTCGGCAGGCTGAGATCTGGGGCCAGACTTTCTGCTTCCAGTCCCAGTGCTGCTCTTCAGCATTTGTGTAACCCCAAGAGAATTATTTAACTTACTGTGTCTCGGTTTCCTCACCTGGAAAAAAGAACAGGAACAATAATGATGCCTCCCTCCGTGGTTAGCTGTGGCAATTACATTAGACTGCATATGCGCAGTGACCGACGTATGACAAAGGATTCATGATATCGGTTATGTTTATAAGATGACCTCCTCTGCTTTATTAGGAGGAACAGGGTAAAAAATGCAATGCAAATATATATACATAGTTTTTTGGGAGGGGAGAGTGGACTCTGAAAGAATTCTTGTCTGATTTTTCTGTTTTCTAAATAGGGTTTGAAGTGAGGCAGTTACTTAGCTCTGGGACTGAAAGGCTTTCCAAGAATTTGAATAAAATGTAAAATATATAAAAGAGAAGGTGAAGGGGGTGGTTGAGTGAGTCTATTTGAGAAACCTGGGTGTTTACCTGCCCATTCTGAGGTCACGAGTGCACAGTGACAAGGGTCATCCCCACAGCGCTGGTTCCTTCAGCAAAGCTCTGTCACAGCTGCGCTAGGCGTGAAGCAAGCATATGATTGGGTTCCTCCAGGGTCAGAGTCCAGGGAAGTGCCTACAGAGAACTGGAAAGAATGAACTTACATTAAAGGGTGTAATTATATAATGGGTCATAGATTTAACAAAGAAACCAAAAGAACGGCCTACCAGAGGTCTTGAATGAATAGACAGAGAGCAGCGGGATGGCGTGGAGATCTCAACGCAGGTGAAGAATTGACTCACTAGGTGGACGGCAGCAAGTGCCCGGCAGGACGAGAGGCTGAGGTCAGGGTGGGATGTTTGAGTTCACTTTCCCATGGTTCTAGATCATGACACATCCCAGGGTAGGACCGCACAGGTGGTGTCTGCTATGAAGAGGAGGGGAGGACATTAGGGGTGGAGACAGAATGGGAAGGGGTGTGGACGTCTTTTGTGAGCGGGGAGGAGCAACCATGGAGACAAGGCAGAGTCAGAGTGCAGGATGGCCGGGCGGACGGGATCAGTGATGTGCTTGTGTGTACATGAGTGCGCGTGAGGGGGCAATGGCTAACTAAAGGCAGCTGTGACCACTTCCTCTGTCTCCTGCGGCTCCCCCAGCCTCCTCCTTTCCTACGTAGCCAAACTTGTGCTTCATGTTTATGGTACTTAAAATTGTTTCATGATAACTTTGGGAAACCCTCTCAATTATTAAAATGTGAATGTATCCAAGTTGCTGTTTCATTTTACAAATGCAATTGTCCCACTGATGTTTAATTGCCTTAAAGTTCTTGCAAGGTTAAAAGGGAACTATCTCTTGAACATTAGTTATTAAATTCTGTATAATCAATTCATTTGCTGTGCTGATTTGAGCTTTTTGACATTTTTAATTGATTGTTTAAAAGCAAACTTCAATTATCAAAGGATCAGATATTGCCAGCTCAAAATCCCTCTTAGAGCAGCAGGAAGCTGCTGTGATAGTTTAAAGATCCTGGGTCTCTTGCCATCAAAACGTGACTTGGGCGCTGATACGGGACCAACCAAAGGAAGCATTTTCTTCAGGGGAAGTTTTCGAGAAACCCAGATCTCGTTCTCAAGGCCGCCACGGTGCTGCTACCTTGGCAGAAGACCATGCCGCTTGCTTGCATTTTGGAGGCCAGTGCACTGAATGTGGTCTATTATACTCAGATGGGAGATAAAGAACCACGTTTGGCAGGCAGCCCAGCCCAGATCCTACCTTTCACAAAGGCATTAAACTGCAGACTCCCAGAGGTGAAGGAATAGTAGTTTATGGTTTATCCTTCTCATCTCAAATGTCTAGGGCATAGGCATAATAATACTTACAATTTATCGAAAATTTTATGTGCAGAGTGCTGTGTGAGCACTTTACATATTTATATATCTATAAATATCTTTATAGGTATATAAATATATACATATCCTAATATATATCATAGATACCAATGCAGTTATAAAGATCTACATCTAACTATGTGTCTATCTGAAGATAGATCAACTGATCTCCAGCTTTTAACCCTCCCACCAGCCCTCCAACGTAAGTATTATAATGGTCCTCATTTCAGAGATTAGGAAACTGAAGTGGAAAAGAAAAAAAGATTAATTTGTTTGAAATACACAGCTAGTAAAATTTGGCAGAGCCAAAATTGAGCCCAGGTGATCTGACCCAAGAACTGAAGAAGCTGAGGTTTGAACTTAGGCTTTGTGGCTGCAGACATGGCATGCACATGCTAAGGGGAGTGTGCAGGGGGGTGCTGAGGCAGGGAGGCATGGCGGCCCCATCCAGACATTTCCCCCTCGCCTACCTGGTGATACGTCTGCGTAGGCCTGCACCCCTAATTTCCTGATGTAGAGGGAGGGGCAGGGTCTTATCTGTGTTCCGAAAGTCAGACAGACTTTTGGGTCCAAGGTTAATAAATGTTTTCTCTCTGGCCCGCTTAAAGGCAATAAGTGAGGAACTGCGTCTGGCTGAAGCCCCAGTCTGCATATCCCATCCTGCATTGCTGACTACAGTCGTGCATCGCTTAATGACAAGGATATGTTCTGAGAAATATATTGTTAGATGATTTTCTCATTGTGTGAACACAGGGTGTATTTACACAAACCTAGACGGCACAGCCTACTATACACGTAGGCTGCATGGTACAACCTATTGCTCCCAGGGTACAAAACCTGTACAGCATGTTACTGTACCGAATACTGTAGGCAATTCTAACACACTGGTAAGTATGTGTGTATCTGAGCATATCTAAACATAGAAAAAGTACACTAAGAATAGTGTATAAAACTTCGGTCCCCAACCTCTGGTTAGTGGCCTGTTAAGAACCGGGCCATACAGCAGGTAAGTGGCAGGAAAGGGAGAAAAGCTTCATCTGTATTTACAGCCGCTCCCCCTTGCTTGCATCACTGCCTGAGCTCCGCCTCCTGTCAGATCAGCAGCGGCATTAGGTTCTGCATTACGGTCAGTTGTATAATTATTTTATTATATATTACAATGTAATAATAATAGAAATAAAGTACACAATAAATGTAGTGCACTTGAATCATCCCGAAACTAACCAACCAACCCTTCCCTGCCCAGAGTCCATGGAAAAATTGTCTTCCATGAAACTGGTTCCTGGTGGCAAAAAGATTGGGGACTGCTGATATGAAAGATAAAAAGCACTACACCTGTATAAAACACCAAGCATGGAGCTTGCAGGACTGGAAGTTGCTCTGGGTGAGTCAGTGAGTGAGTGGTGAGTGAATGTGAAGGCCTAGGACCTTACCGTACACTGCTACGGACTTTATAAACACTGTACACTTAGGCTGCACAAAATGTATTTCAAAACATTTTTTCTTTTTTCTATAATAAACTAATCTTAACTTATGGTAACCTTTTTATTTTATACTTTTTACTTTTGTTAACTTTTTGGCTCTTTTATCATTCACTTAGCTTAAAACATAAGCACATTGTACAGCTGTACAAAAATATTTGATTTTTTATATTCTTATTCTATAAGCTTTTTTCCATTTAAAAAAAAGTTTAAAACTTTTTTTGTTAAAAACTAAGACATAAACACACATGTTAGCCTAGGGCTACAGAGGGTCAGGTCATCAATACCACTGTCTTCCACCTCTGCATCTTGTCCCACTGGAAGGTCTTTGGGGTAATAGCAGATGAAGAGCTGTCATCTCCTATCATAACAATGCCTTCTTCTGGAACACCTCCTGAAGAATCTACCTGAAGCTATTTTGCAGTTAATGTTTTCATAAGTAGAAGGAATACATTCTAAAATACTGATAAAAAGTATAGTATAGTAAACACATAGACCATTGATATAGTCATTTATTATCATTATCAAGTATTTATCACTATCAAGCAATTGCATTGCTGCACTTTTGTAGGACTGACAGCACAGTAGCTTTTACACCAGCATGGCTAAAAACACGTAAGTAAGGCATTATGCAAAGATGTTACTATAGCTATGCCATCACTAGGGGATAGGAATTTTTAGCTCCATTATAATCGTATGGGTCCACCATCATATATGCAGTTTGTCCTTGACTGAAAGTCGTTATGTGATGCATGACTATGCATGTCTTTGTTGATACTGTTCCTTTGGTTGATTATTCTTTTTCCTCCCCCCTCTACCTGTTCAAGTTCTACCAATATTTCAAAGCACAACTCAACTCCAAACTTACTCATGGAACCAGATAATCATTTTGGATTCATTTACTTATTCAAAAATATTTATTGAGCTCCTTTTATGTACCAGATATCATTTGGTGGGCTGTGTGGAAGAGATGGAATGTAGCAGTAGACCAAAATAACTCAATTCCTGACCTTAATTGGAAGTATCTATGAACAAGTAGAAAAAAAATATATATATACACACACAAACACATATATACCAAAGAAAATTTCATGTTGGGACAAGTAACATGAAGGAAAATAAACAAGATGTTAAGACTCACAATTACTGGGCAAGGGATGTTCTTTACAAAAGAGGTGACATTCCAGCTTTGAAAGATAAGAAGGAGCCAAATCCATGATGAGTATGGGGAGAGGGCTCCAAGTGGAGAACGGTGCCTGAGCTATGTGCTTGATGTTTGAGGAACAGCAAGAAGGCTGCTGTGGCTGGAGTGATGAGGGAAGAGACAGAGATAAATAAGAGGGCAGACAGGTAATGGGCTGTCCAACAGGGCCTGTGGGTCATGGCAAGGCTCTGGATGTTATGGTTGGGGGTGGCACATAATCAGATAGATGTTTTTAAAGGACCACTGAAGCTTCAATGGTTATAATGTTAATGAAGGATATTTGTACTCTGCCTTTCCTGTAAAATATTTGTCAACTTTTTACATCACAGTTATACTGGCCTCATAAAATGAGTAGGAAGCATTCTCTCTTCCACTTCTTATACCGAGTTTATGTAAAATTGGTATTATTTATTCCTTAAATTTCTAGTGAGTTTAACTAAAACAATCTGAGCCTGAAATTTAATTTATGAGAAAACATTTTATTATTAATACAAATTTAATTTCTTACTGGATATAGTATTCCAATTTTTTCTTCTTGAATCAGTTTTGCAAATTGGTGTCTTTCAATAAATTAGTCCAGTTAAGTTAGCAAAGTTATTATAAAACAATGTTATTGAAAACAAGAATGCCCAATTGCATGACACATATTCAGTGTAGTACTGGAAGTTCCAGACAGAGCAATTAGGCAAGAGAAAGAAATAAAGGTCATCCAAACTGAAAAGAAGGAAGTCAAATTATCCCTGTTTGCAGACAACATGATCTGATATTAATATATAGAAAAAGACTAAACATTTTACCAAAAAACTCTTAGAACTGGTAAACAAATTCAGTAAAGTTTTAGTACACAAAAGTAATATTAAAAAATAAGTAGCATTTCAACACACAAACAACAAACTAGCTGAAAAAGAAATCAAGAACACAATCCCATTTACAATAGCTACAAAAAAATAAAATGAAACACCTAGTAATAAATTTTGCCAAGGAAGTGAAAGACCTCTCTAAAAGGAAAAATATAAAATACTGATGAAAGAAATTGAAGAGAATACAAACAAATGAAAAGACATTTCATGCTATGAGTCATAAAAATTAATATTGTTAGAATGACCACACTACTCAAAACAATCTACAGATTCAGTCTAATCTTTATCAAAATACCAATGACATTATTCACATAAATAGAAACAAAAAATCTTAAAAATTCATATAGAACCACAAAAAAAACCCAAATATCTAAAGCCATCCTGACCAAAAAGAAGAAAGCTGGAGGTATCATATCATCAGACTTTGAAATATACTACCAAACTGCAGTAACCAAAACAGCATGGTAATGGCATAAAAACAGACACATAGATCAGTGGAACAGAATAGAGAACCCAGAAATTAATCCACGTATCTACAGCCACCTGATTTTTGATAAAGATTCCAAGAATATTCACTGGGGAAAGGGCCATCTCTTCAATAAATAGTGCTTCAAAAACTGGATATCACATGCAGAAAAATGAAACTAGACACCCACATTTTACCCTATATAAAAATCAACCCCAAATAGATCAAAGACCTAAGTAAGAGTCTTGAAACTACAGAAATACTAGAAGAAGATATAGGGGAAATGTTTCAGGATATAGGTCTGGGAAAAGATTTTATGAATAAGACCTAAAAAGCATAGGCAACAAAAGCAAACATAAATAAATGGAATTATAACAAACTAAACAACCAATTATAACAAATTTGCACAGCCAAAGAAACATCAACAGAGTGAAAAGACACCCTACAAAATGGGTGAAAATATTTGGAAACTACTCATCCAACATGGGACTAATATCCAGAATATACAAGGAATTGAAATATCTCAACAGCAGAAAAAAAAAACCCAAACAATCCAATTAAAAAAAATGAGCAAATGATTTGAACAGACGTTTCTCAAAAGAAGACATACAAATGGCTAACAAATATGTGAAAAAATGCTAAACATTACTAATCATCAGAGAAATGCAAATCAAAATGACAATGAAGTATCATCTCACCCCAGTTAGGGTGGTTATTATCAAAAAGACAAAAAATAACAAATGCCATCAAAGATGCAGATAAGAGGGAACTCTTACACACGGTTGATGGGAATGTAAACTAGCACAGCCACTATGGAGAACAGTATGGTGGTTCCTCACAAAAATACAAATAAAACAACTGTCATATGATCTAGCACTTCCACTACTGTGAATTTATCCAAAGAAAAGGAAACAATTATATCAAAGAGACATCTGTACTCTCATGTTTATTGTGAATAGTGGACACAGTAGCCAAGCTATAGCATCAATCTAGGTGCTTACAACAGGTGAATGGATAAAGAAAATGTGTTATATATACACAATGACATACTATTCAGCCATAAAAGGAATGAAATCTGTCCTGTCATTTGCAGCAACGTGTATGGAACTGGAGGACATTATGCTAAGTGAAATAAGCCAGGAACAGAAAGTTGAACATGGCATATTCCCACTCACATGTGGAAGCTAAAAAAAGAATCTCATAGAAGTAAAAAGTAGAAGAGAGGATACTAGAGGCTGAGAAGGACAGTAGAAAAGCAAGGATAGAGAGATTTATTAAAGCATGCAAAATTACAGCTAGGTGGGAGGAATAGTTTCTAGTGTTCTAAATCACTGTAGGATGACTGTAGCTGACAACAACATATTATATAGCTTCAAAAAGCTAAAAGGAGGATATTAAACCTTCCCTACACTGGGCAATGATAAATGTTTGAGATGATGGATATGCTAATTACTCTGATCTGATGATCATATATTACATGTATCAAAACATCATTATTTACTTCATGAATATGTGAAATTATCATTTGTCCATTAAAAAATAAAATTAAAAATGTATTTAAAACATGTTACTTTATTCCTTCATTATCATTTTATACCTGTAGGGTTAGGTAGTGATATCTCCACTTTTACGTTGATAATCTGTGTTTTCTATTTTTTTCTTCATCAATCTTTAAGCTTTATAAAATGTATTATTCTTTCCAAAGCATTAACTGTTTTATTGAGGTGAAATTCACATATCATACGCTTAGCTATTTTAAAGCTGTAGAGTTCAGTGGCATTTGCTACATTAAAAATGTTGCCCAATATTTCTCTTGTTTCAAAATTTTTTCATCCTCCAGAAAAACAGTGTCCTTACTATCATTTATTATTTTTAATCATTTATTTGTTTGTTTTAGAGCTATGCTAGCGATTATAAAGTGGTATTGCTTTATGTATTAATTTGCATGTATTTAATGATCAATGATGTTAAATATCTTTTCATGTGCTTATTGACTACTTGTATTAGTATATATATTCTATGGAAAAATATCTATTTATGCCCTTTGTCCTTTGCCCAATTGTGTTTTTGTCTTTTATTGTTGAGTTGTAAGTGTTCTTCATATATTTGGGATACTAAACCCTTATTAAACATATGCTTTGTGAATGTTTTTCTCCCAATCTGTAGCCTGCCTTTTCACTTTTCTGATTATATCATTTGGTGAACAAAAATTTTTAAAATTTTTGTTGTTGTTTATGTGTTTGGTATCAAATCTATGAATCCATTCCACACCTGAGCAAAAGTCATGACGATTTACCTTTATGTTTTCTTCTAATGGTTTTATAGTTTAGCTCTTGTATGTATGTTGTTGATCCATTTTGAATTAATTTTCTGTATGAAGTGAGGAAAAGGTCCAACTTCACTCTTTTGCATGTGACTATCTAGTTGTTCCAGTACCATTTGTGAAAGAGACAAAAGACCCATTAATAGGTCTTGAACCCTTTTTGAAAATCAATTGGCCATAGATATTTGGATTTATTTCTGCACTCTCAATTAACTATATTCCACTGTTCTCTATATCAATTCTAGTACCACAGTGTTTTGATTATTGCAGCTTTCAACACTGTAGTAAGTTTTGAAATTAGTAAGTTTGAGTTCAACTTTGCTTTCCTTTTTCAATATTGTGTTTGGCTATTATGGGCTCTTTGCAACTTTAAATGAATTTGAGGATTGACATTTTCATTTACAAAGAATTACCTTTGTCTTTGTAAATTTTTTCTCTATATTTTAAATTCCTGATTGTTATTTTTTTATAGCTACTACTTTGAATTTAACTTGCTTTTATTTTTTTTTTTAGCTTCTTATGGTGAAAATTTACTTACTTGAAACCTTCCTCCTTTTCTAATATAAGCTTTTAAAAGTCATAAACCTTCTTCTGTACATATATATAGAAACATCTCTCAAATTTTTATATACTATATATCCAACTATTATTTGGTTCAAAAATTTTTCTAATTTCCCTTGTAATTATTTGATCCATAGTTTATTTACATGGAAGTGAACTATATAATTTTCAGATATTTGGAGATTTGCTATATATCATTTTATTATTTATATTTAATTTGATTTAGTTATATCCAAGGAATATATTTTATAAAATTTTAATTTTAAATTATTGATACATATTTTATGGCCCAGTATAAGATCAATATACATGATTTCCCAATGTGTCCTTTAAAATAATATTCTCTCCTCAGCTGTGGGGTATAATGTTCTGCAAATATCAGTTAAGGCAAATTGGTCAGTAATGTCCAGGTGGCCTATATTCTTATTTATTTTTGTCTTATTGTTTTATCAGTTATTGAAAGAGGGTTGCTAAAATCTCCAACTATGATATGGGTTTGTCTGGTTCTCTTTTAAGATCTGTCAGTTTATCTTCCATTTATTTTGAAGTTATTGCAAAAGCCTGAGGTAACAAGGCAACTGTGATTCTGAGGATTACAGGGAGGGAGAGAGGAAGGAAAAGAAAAGAGGAACACAAATTCCTACACCCAAAGAGAAGGCTATTGCTGGCAAATGCCCTTGTATGTGTACTGGCTTATGCCATGTTCATGTTCGTGTGTGTGCATACGTGGGTGTAAGTGTGTGCACTTTCTGGCTGTATTTGCTTTCATCTATTAGCTGTTGCAAACTTTCTATGATTTGGAAATTTTCTGCATGCTTATGCTCAGACTCAGAAACCAATAACCCAAAATATGGTACTTTGACCTGCTAACCTAAAGCAGAAGCCTCACGTCTCTCTGACCTTTCCCCTTCCCAGCTCTCAACCCTCTGTCTCTCCCAAAGCATAAAGTAAAGTTGTTTCCTAAAGTTCCTTACCTAGCTAGAAACTGGACCCCAAAGAAGAATACATAGTTTTTTATTCTGTCCTTGAAATTTCATTAACCAGAGAAAACTCATATTGCAGAGAAAGAGACTAAAAGTTAAACATCACACCTGGAGCCAAGATGAACTTCAAACTTTGTTCCAGGCTATTGTTTGCTCTCTTTAATAGCTCTCAAAAAGAATTATTTACTTATCATTGTCTGATCATTAGGTCCACTCATTCCCCCTAAAAATCACTTATTGCTACACCCCAGTCTCCAGTTCCCCTGTGAAGAAGGATATATAAGCATCTGGACCTCATTGGGTTATGCGGTAATCATTCTCCTGCGAGATCCCCATGCTATCCACATTAAAACCAATTTGTATGCCTTTCACTCTATTAATCTGCTTTTTGTCAATTAATTTTCAGCAAATCTTCAGAGAGTGAAGGGGAGAAATTTCCCTCTTCACTCTATGCCTATTGCAGCCCAGAGTGTGTTTAATTAATTGATACTAGTGTAATAATAGCAATAATGATTGATGTTGCTGACTTCTCCAGACTTCTTTGACCCAACAATAGGAACTTCTATTTCTGGAGAGAACAGAGCTGGAGGACTGTGAGGAAAATAATGTATTTTCAAGCCAATTTATGATTTTCTATCATACTGCATGGTGCACATGAAGTGCCTAACAATTCTCAAAGAAAACTAGTCAACGAGGAAGTTTACTTACACATGTTTAATTTCTGGGGTTTTTTAAACAAAAATTTATGCTTTATTTCTAATGAGAGATACATAATGTCTGGGTAAATAGTTTAGGTAACTTGCATTGATTTGTTATTTTACCTTCTGTTAAAATTCTTCAAGGAATAAGTGAATCGGTGTCTAGACCTTTTATCCTGAACTTATTCCTGGCAGGAACCTTACTATTATTCTGATGGCTCAGCTTCAATTTTGTCTGGTACATCCTTTATCACTGTGATCACTTAACTCAGGTCATTTCAAGGATCTGGCAAGACAAATGATTAATCTTAAATTGCAGCATTTTATTTCTAGGGAAACTAGAAATTATAAAGCCCTATTTTATAATTTGTGGAAACCTGTTATCTTTGGCCGGATGTTGGAGAGTATCATGAGGCTGCTTTTTCCCTTTCACACCCTTCCTCTTTGAGACTGGGAATAGCTGGGTGTCTTCTTTCCCACTGTGGGGATTTACTCCTGGGGTCACCCCTGCTGGGGAGGTAGCCCCTCTATGTATCATCCTTGCCACACAGGCTCCTCCCAGCCCCTAACGGAGGGGAGAGCCCCTCTTCACTGCGGGGTCTGCTGCTGACTCTGGAATAGGAGTCTTGGGACAGGGGCCCCACTCACCAAAATTTTATTTGGTCTGAAAATGTTTACCAGAATTTGTTATTGGTTTGTTCAATCATTCATTTAGCCATTTGATCAGACTCCACTGCCCCTTGCTTTGCAGTTCCATGGGAAGAGGGTAAATCACCTCTCTCTTTAGGTTGTCCTGCTTCCCTCTGCTTGGAACTGAGTGGGAAGATCAGGTTGGCTGTGCAGATGTTTCCCACCTCCCTTCCACACTACTGGTCCGAACAGTCAGAAGGCCTGGCTTTAGACTAGAGGGAGGAGTCAATTGCCGGACCTCAGATAGGCCTTGAGCCTAAAGTGCATGGCCCGGCATAATCTTCACCCCATTCTGCATTAAGTGATAGGTGGCCACGTAAGCCATTAATAGTGTTACTTGGGGCGCAAACGTGACTAGCCAGCCAGGGGTTTTGCATTTCCGAGTGCTGCCCATAATACAACCAAGAGTGCTTTTCCTCCACGTAATCCCAAACATACCCCACTAGTTGGGTTGCCAGGTAAAACACAGGATGCCTAGTTCAATCTGAATTTTAAATAGACAATGAATTTTTTACTATAACTGCATCTCAAATATTTCATGGGAGATATATGTGTGTGTGTATATATATATATACACATACATACAGTATATATATAATATATATACATACAGTATATATACACTATATATATACATACAGTATATATACACTATATATATATAGTAATAGTATTCATTATTGATTTGAAATTCAACTTTAACTGAGAATGCTGCATTTTTGTTTGCTAAATCTGGCAACCCTACATACTTATGCATAGTGGTTTTGAGCATAAACTTCAGTGACAGATTGCCTGGTTTAAATTCCTGCTGTAACTTACCAGGTCAGTTGTGATCCTGATGGATTTTACTTTAATTATCCCTCAGTTTCTGCAGCTGTAAAATGTTCATAATAATATTAACCACCTCCTATGCTTCTGTGAGGGTTATATAATCAATGCATAGAAAGTGCCTGCAACAGTGCCTGGCACAGGATAAGTGGTATTTATTTATCTATATTATATTATATATATATATTAATTTCAGCATATTATGGGGGTACAAATGTTTAGGTTACATATATTGCCTTTGCCCCACCTGAGTCAGAGCTTCAAGCGTGTCCATCCCCAGATGATGCACAACGCACCCATTAGGTATGAATATACCCATCCCTCCTGCCTCCTCCCACCTGCCCGAACCTGATGAATGTTACTACCATATGTGCACTTAAGTGTTGGTCAGTTAAGTCAGTTAATACTAATTTGATGGTGAGTACATACAGTACTTGTTTTTCCATTCTTCTTATACTTAGTAGAAGGGGTTCAGCTCTATTCAG
This sequence comes from Mirza zaza, assembly GCA_008750895.1. NCBI lineage: Eukaryota > Metazoa > Chordata > Mammalia > Primates > Cheirogaleidae > Mirza > Mirza zaza. The sequence goes on along the minus strand of VSMD01137540.1, from coordinate 44,515 downwards.
GACAATACAAGAGGTGCTAGTTCACCATTGTTTTTTGTGGCTGAGTAGCATTCCATGGTATACATATACAACATTTTATTAATCCACTCATGTATTGATACACACTTAGGGTGTTTCCACATCTTTGCAATCATGAATTGTGCTGCTATAAATATTCTAGTGCAGATGTGGTTTTTATAGAATGTCTTTTGTTCCTTTGAGTATATGCCCAGTCATGGGATTGCTGGATCAAATGGTAGATCTACTTTTAGCTCTTTGAGGTATCGCCATATTACTTTCCACAAAGGTTATACTAGTTTGCAGTCCCACCAGCTGTGTACGAGTGTCCCTATCTCTCTGCATCCAGGCCAACATTTATCGTTTTGGGACTTTTTGATAAAGACCATTCTCACTGAAGTTAAGTGATATCTCAATGTGGTTTTGATTTGTATTTCCCTGATGATTAGAGATGTTAAACATTTTTTCATGTTTGTTGGCCATTAGTCTATCTTCTTCTTTTTTTTTTTTATTAGTCTATCTTCTTTTGAAAAGTTTCTGTTCATGTCCTTTGCCCATTTTTTGATAGGGTTGTTTGATTTTTTTCTTGCTGATTTTCCTGAGTTCTGTATAGATTCTAGTTATCAGCCCTTTATCAGATGTGTAGCTTGTGAATTTTTTCTCCCATTCTGTAAGTTGTCTGTTTGCTCTTGTGATAGTTTCCTTGGCTGTGCAGTTTTCTTAATGTGATTAGGTCCCATTTATTTATTTTTGTTGTTGCTGTGATTGCCTTTGGAGTCTTCCTCATCATTTTTTGTCTAGGCCCATGTCTATAAGAGTTTTTCCAACATTTTCTTCTAGAATTCTTATAGTTCCATGCTGTAGGTTTAAGTCTATTATCCACCATGAGTTGATTTTTGTGAGAGGTGAGAGATGCAGATCCTCTTTGGTATTTAAGCATCTTATATTAATCTGTGTTCAGTTTAAATTCCCAAGTCTTTTCAGAAGTTGCTTTCCACATTGTACAGGGGCTTGTTTCTACCCAAATGAAGAATTTTCTATTTTTAAGTTCATTGTATGTATACGTGTTTATGCATGAGTATTATAAATGCCATTGGTCCCTCTTCTCCCCCTCCTTCCTGCCTTGTCACTGGCAAATTTGAAAGACTCACTCAGTGTCCTTCCTTAGCAGCAGGTAGAGCATCAATCAAGGAAGCCAATTTTGGGGTGATGTAAGAGGCCTGGGAATGAGAGTGGGGAGTCCTCTGCAGACACAGGTAGGTTTCAAGGCTAGAGGATGGATTATGCCAAAATGGTGCCAACAAGTCTCAAGAGGTGAGGAAGAATAGTGAGTCTGTGTTCTCCCAGAGTCAGGATGCTCAGCCCATGGGTTTGTTTTGGGATCCAGAGACAAAACCACCAGAAAGTGAAACCAGAATATTGTCAAGCAGGGTCTGGGTACTTGGAACCTGAGCTGGTCCATGTGTTCACGGACCAACTAGTCAAGCCAGGACAGAGTCAAGGCTGTGCTGGACAAAGTGCTGCCTAAACTGTCATTCAAGTTCTGGTTAACATGTTGACCTGGGCATGCTAGAGAGCAAGGCACCAGCAGCTCCTCCAGGTGAAGTGGCTCAAAGGGACATGAATCCACCATCATCCTGTCTTTCTCCATCTCTGTCATTAGTAACTCAAGACAATCACTTTTGAAGTCCCTGGTGAAATACAGATCTGCATCTGGCCAGCCCCCAACATCTCCAGAAACCCCAGCCCAGCCCACATGACTCAACTCATATTGGCAGCTCAGGATGCATGGTCACTCAGAGGCCCAGTCAGGTCTTTGTCCGAGGCCCAGTCAGGTCTTTGTCCGCACTAGACCAAGCTGCATGCCCCAAGTCAATTGTCAAAAGGCGTGTGATTCACTACAGATGGCGTAGTATTGCTCCAGAAACCCAAAGTGATCCTCCCACTGGGACTTGACACAAACACTATATGGCAGCCCTTTCCACTCCCAACCCTCCAACATCATAGGTTATGCTGAATCTCTAGTAGGGCTGCTTCAACCACAGCATGTACCTAGTCCAGAGGTCTCTTCTGCTCTAGATCCCACTGGAGACTGGCCACCTCTGCACACCTGGCATATGAGCCACAGTAGAGCACCTTTGCTGTTGAGTGTGCTGCCTCCAGAACCAAGGAGACCATCAGGCCCTTTGCTTCCTTCCTCATGGAAGCAGTTGCAAGATTCCATCATCTACATCTTACTGAGATGGAGGGGATGGCCATGGGACCCCTGAATTCTTATGCTTGTGGAAGACCCTTGAAACTTTGCAGTATTTATCACCAACTCTCTGAAATGCATGTGTCTTATGAAGACCTCCAGTATGTCAGCTGCCTCTTGCCCATGTGGCCCAGTGGAAGTAGTATCATTGATGGAATGGATCAATGTGATGTCCTGCAGGATACCCAGATGCTCCACATCCTTTTGGACTATATTATTACAAAGAACAGGAGAGTTAACATAACCCTCGTCGGAAAGTATATCCATTACATGTGAATATAAACTGTTTCTGATCCTATTTTCTATTAGAAATAGAAAAAACAAAAAAGCATTTGCCAAATCAATGAGGAGATACCATGGCTGCACTATCATCTTTGAAGTTTACTCACTCTATTAAGTCCTGGGCTTGGTCTTTGGCTTCTCTCCACCCTCAGTTTTCAGAAGATGAAAGCTTCTCTCTATACAGTCAAAGAGACCCTCTGCTTTCACCTCTTGTTTTTCACTGCCTGATGTCCCCATCTGTTCCTAATCTTTCTGCATATAACTGTGCACATATTAATAGAAATAGCCATCACATCTCTTTATGCAAATAACTACTATTTTCCCCATTAATGTTCTACACCTGAAACAAAGAGCCCTTCCACCAGTGTGTCACCCAATGACACCTCCTGTGTGGCAGTTTTAACAACTCAGCTGACTGTGATCCACCTACTAATAGTGATGGGGTCCTAACAGCCAACAGAGTGATGAGAAATCTGGCTCCAAAGTCCCATCGCCTGCCTTCCCTGAACACTCCAAGTACCTGTCCACTCTAGTAACTGTCGCAGGTTAGAATCTCCAAAGGCAAAGTCTGAAACAAGCTTGGCGTTCAAGATATCCACCAGGGATCAGTACCTGTGGAAGGGGAGAGGAGAGAGCAGAGTTGGGTAGGGGAAGAAGCTGAATTGTGACACGGGCTCAATGAGACATGGCAGAGTCTTGGACCAATAAGCCGTGAGCTCCAAGAGCTCTGGAATGCACACTGTTGATCAGAGTTGTCCTATGTTGTGCCAAAGTTTTTGGACCTTTATCCTCCATGTCACTAAGTCAGTGGATTCAGACCACCCAGGAAAGGACATGCACAGGTCCCAGACGCTTTCTGCTGAGGCAAACCCTAAAGGAGCTGAGAGCTGCAGGCTGTCTGCCGGTCCACAGCTGGACAGTGTAGCAACCCCTCGTGAAGAGAGACCTGGGCAGAGGATGTCCATGGTTACCATATGCCACCAAAGAATAAAGATAAATTCATAAACAGCCCAGTGGATCACAGGTCTGTGGTAAACATCAGATGCTATGATTAATTAATTTTGTTTATGGTCACTGTTTTGAAAAACAGAGTAGGTGACAGTTATAAGGGAAAAGATCAGAGGAGGTCTCCTGACTGTGTAGGGCCCCAGGGATGAGTTCCCCAGTCAGAAGCACACAATAGATGTAGACGAGTCCTGACTGAGAGGGTGGGATGTTATTATTCTTTTTTTACCAAAGAAGACTTTAGGGCTCAGGGTGACAATGTGACTTGTCTAGTGACACATGTTGGAAACTGGCAGAGTCAAAATTTGAACTCAGGATTGCTGTCTTCAAAGTCATCAGGCTTTTCTCTTTGCTGCCCTTAAAAACAATAAAAGGCCCATGCAAACCTTTGTTTTTACATATATTATGGAATTTTTTTAAACAAGGTGACCCCCACCTTTCCTCTATGGTAAGTAGAAATCATTAGTCCCATCCATGTTTAGGAAGTTCCGCCATTCCCAGGACAGAGTAAAAGTGCCATGCTTTCCTATTGCTAATGCTCTGGGCACCAGAGAGGAAGGGCCAGAGGGGAGATTCCCAGATAGCCACCAGGGATTTTGTGAGAAAAGAAGAGAGAATGTTAGTGATACAGAGAGCAAAAGAAGCTGGGGAGGTAGAAAAGAAAGGCAATGAGAGAGGAGACACGCCCCCCAGGACAGACAACGTACCTGGGAGGGAAGGCCGGGCCACCGCAGGGGAGGCGCTGGCAGTGAGGGCCATGTGGAGGGGGGACTCTTGGAGGACCTGGAGCACAGCGCCTCAGAGAGAGGGAGGCTTGTGTCCTTGGCATCCTGGGTGATTCCAGTGACAGTCTGTGATCTGGGCGAGACCGCAGCTGAGCACAGCTCCTGCACATGGGTGGCACTAAACCAAGGGGGAGGGAGGTCCAGTGCCCTGCGCAGGCCCTGGCAGTGGTCAGCGGGCACCAGCGCCACCTTTGAACCAGTGCCCCTTAGAACAGGGTTTTTTCCAGACAGGCATGAGTCAAACATATTTATTCATCATAAACTTAATCAAAATTCATCACATCTTAAGCAAGTACTAGCAAATAACAACTGGAAATTTAGAGTTTAAAAATACCCTTTATATTTTAAAAATTCCCTTTTATCAACATCTCAAATCATTAAAATCATAGGAAAAACATTAATAAAATGTAAATAAAACCTGTACACCAAAACTACAAAGTGTTGTTGAGAAATTAAAGGCCAGATTTAGCTATAAAGTCAATGTAATTCCAATCACATCATACTAGAGATTCTTTCTATGAAACTTAACAAGCTGATTCTAAAATTGGTATAGAAATGTAAAAGCCTAGGCTAGTTGAAACAAGCTTGAAAAAGACAAAGTTGGAGGACTCATATTAGCCAACTTCAAAATCTAGTCTAAAGCTACGATGATCAAGGTGGTGAAGTACTGGTGCAAGAGGAGACATATATATATAAATGGAAATTTACCTTGTTGAAAAAGATGCAAAGACAATTCAATGTGGAAAGAATAAGCAAAAAGGCCAAATGCTGCTACGCCAACTGGATATTCATAGTGGATATTCTTATGAAGGAAAAATCTCAACCTTACCTCACAATATACACAAAAGTTAATCCAAAATAGATCATAAATAGGCCGGGCATGGTGGCTCATGCCTATAATCCCAGTACCTTGGGAGGCCAAAGAGGGAGGATTGCTTGAGGCCAGTAGTTCAAGATCAGCCTGGGCAACATAGGGAGACCCTATCTCTAAAAAAAAAAAAAATTAGCTGGATGTGGTGGTACATGCCTATAGTCTAGCTACTCAGAAGGGTGAAGCAGGAGGATCTCTTGAGCCCAGGAGTTCAGGGTTACAGTGAGCTATAATCATGCCAATGCACCCCAGTCTGGGAGACAGAGCAAGATCCTGTCTCTAAAAAAAGAAAAAAAATGTATTATAAACAAATGTAAAATCTAAAACTATAGAACTTTTTAAAGAAAACATAGGAGAAAAGTGTTGCACCTTAGGATAACAAAGATTTCTTAGCTAGGGTATAAAAGGCAGAAATCATAAAAGAATTAATAAATTGGACTTTCTCAATATTTAAAAATTTCTATTATTAGAAAGAAACTGTTAAGGAGAAGAGAAGACAAGTCACAGAGTGGGAAAAAAATTTACAATACATATACCTGACTTAGGACTTGTATCCAGATATGTAACAAACATTTTTTGGTAAACACTTTAGACAGCCCTTTACAAAAAAGGTTTACAAATAATTAATAGTAAATAAAAACATAAAAAGATGCTCAACATTATTTGTAATCAGATAAATGCAAATCAATACCACGGTGAAATATCACCACACAAACACTAGGATGGCTGTGATCAAAAGATTGAACTACCAAGTATCTGTGAGACGGAAGGCAGCTGGAACACTTACCCACAGCAGATGGTGGTGTAAAATTCTGGCTGTTCTGGAGAACTGCTTAGCAGTGTTTTAACCATGCACAAATAATTTTACCAAGTAACTCTATTCTCAGGTATTCACCCATGAAAAATGAAACGTATTTCCACACAGACACTTGAGCACCAATGTTTGGAACATCTTTCTTTGTAACAGTGCATGATAGGATGAACAAATTTTGGCATACCCATAACAATGTGATGTTGTTCAGAAATTAAAGGAAATAACTGATACAACAACATGCTATAACAAATCCCCAAATCATCATGTTGAGTGAAAGTAACCAGACAGAAAAAAGGATGATTCCATTTATCTAATCCAGAGGGGCAGGAAGCAGGCTAGTCCTCCCCCGTCCAGGAGGGTGGCTGCCTGCCACTGAGGTAGTACAAGGAAACTTTTTGAGGATAATGAAAATGTTGTATATATTGACTTTAGTAGTGGTTACACAGATGCATTCATTGTCAAAACTCATCAAACTGTATAATTTGAATGGATGCATTATATTTTCCATAAATTATCCTTCAAAAAATTGATTTTAGAACTTAGGAATCTAACTTTAATACTGTCTACATGACAACAGATATTATAACAAAATTTATATAGTAAATGATAACGGACAGAGAAAGTCTGAAGTAGGAAAATATATTTACTAGGGTATTGAAGTTCCAGATAGTGGTTGTGAATTTGTAATGTAGGTATTTCCATTTTTATGGTTTTTATATTAAAATAGTTTCACAAGATAAATTTATTCTGTAAAGCCATAGGGTTCCATAACGAGGTTTAAAATCCCCAGCCTAATTAACTCAGCCCTTGGCTCCTCCTCCAGCTCACCTTGTGAATTTTTCTGTCTCCATTCAAATATCTAGATTGCATTTCTGGGTGTATTAAAATTGATTTGCTACAGAATATTTAATGGGATGCAAAATATGTGACTTGTTTATTATTACGTAACAAGTGTGTCTTTAATTTTCCTTTGTCACATCTTCCTAAATATTTTGTTGCTATACTTTGCAAAACCAAGGGAAAAGGAATGCTGGCAACTCTCCAACAAAAAATGTATCAGATGTCTACTGCTTGTTTGTCTAAGTCGGGATTCCAGCCCTTAGAAGGTGGGTTAAAATTCTCAATATCAGTGTGTTGACTCTAAAGGTCTGAGCAGCTTGCCTCCTGAGCACAGAAGGCCTCTTGGTTAGGAGATGTCAGCAAATCTATTAACGAGGATTTTCTTTTAAATAAAAAGTAAAGAGACTTTACTACAGAGGACAGTTTGCAAACCAGGGAGACATGGCCTTCAGTACGATATGAACAGTCAGAGAGGAGAGGGTTTTTATAGAGAAAGTTCCCTCCCAGCTTCCCACTCTGGTCGGCTGATGCAAATGAGGGATGTAGACTTGCTTAGCTCTGATTGGTTGACACTTGTTGCATTCTGATTGGTCGACGCAGGTCACGGTCTATTGGTTGATGGAAGCAGGGTAAACAGAGACAGACAGCTGGGAAATCCCAGAGTTAAATCAGCGTGGGCGTTTTCCGGCAACGCAGGCGGGGCACACTGCGGCCTCTGGGCAGCAAAGGGCTGCTGGCTCTGTTTTGGATCCATCTGGAAGGATCGCCCTTTCCGGGCGCACAGAGGGGCGGCGGGCAGCAGGGATTCTTGGCTTTCCCTTGGAGCCAAGCTCAGGGCAGCCTGCCCCAAGAACCTTGGGGTACGTGCGGGAGCAGGGGTGGCCTAGGTGCTCTGCGACGGCTCCCGCGCCGCCCCGGCACCGCAGACCTCCGTCCCGCCGGGCGCCCGGCTCCGGTTCCCGCCTGCTGGGGAGTGAGAGCCGCGTCCCGGGGCAGGCGTGGAGGAAGAGCCAGCCGGCCGCGGCCCTCTCCGCCCTGCGCTTCGTGTCGTGTCCGGAGGGTTTCTCGCTGCCTGTCGCGCCGGCCCTATCCCCGGGTTTAGGGCGCTGGCCCGGTACTGGGCCGCAGCTCGTCAGCAGCTGGCAGCTATCGCCCGCCCCCGCGGAAAAATTGCCTTCCGTGAAAGCGGCCCCTGGCGCCGAAGAGGCTGGGGCCACTGAAACGCACGCTGCGCTCCGCTCAGTGTCCTTCATCTACTTCGGATCCCTGCGGTCCCGCTGGAGTGTTTAAGCATAACTTTACTAACAGTCCAGAGGAAGCAAAAGAAAACTAAGCACTGTGAGTCACGTGAATCACAAGAGGAAGTCTTTATTCTTTTCTCAGCATTCCCTCCTGATCTGTCTCCTCAGAGGTGCTGCTTTTTTGGGATTTTCTGTGTAGACAGTCACATCGTCTGTGAGCAAATACAGCTTTGTATCTTCCTTCCCAATCTATATGCATTTCATTTCCTTTTCTTGTCTTAATGCCTTAGGCAGGACTAACTGTACCATGTTGACTCTAGAGTCACGAGAGCCTTGTTCCTGATCTTAGGCATAAAGCATTTTAGTTTCTCGCCAGTAAGTATAACGTTGGCTTTGGTTTTTATAAAATATTCTTTATCACATTGAGGAAGTTCTCTTCTATTCGTAGTTTGCTAAGAGTTTTATCATAATTAGGTGTTGGATTTTGTCAAATACTTCTGCTGCATCTATTGATATGATTGTATGATTTTTCTTCTTTAACCTTTTGATGTATGGATTACATTAATTGATTTTTGAGTTTGAAATGTTGAACCATCCTTCCATACCTAGGAAAAACTCCATTTTATCCTAGTGCATAATTTTTTTAATGCATTGTTGGATCCAATTTGCCAATATTTTGATGAGGATTTTTGCATGTATGTGCCTGAGAGATACTGATCTGTAGCTTTCCTTTCTAATAATGTCTTCATCTGGTTTTGATATTCGGGAAATGTTGGCCTCAGAGAATGAGTTAGGAAGTATTCTCTATGCTTCCATTTTCTGGACAAGATTGTAAAGAATTGGGATAATTTCTTTCTTAAATGTTTGGAAGAATTCACTAGTGAAATCAATTGCACCTGGTACTTTCTGTTTGGAAAATTAGTAATTATTGATTCAATTTCTGTAATAGATCTAGGCCTATTAAGTTTCCCTATTTTCCTTTGTAAGTTTTGGTATATTGTGTTTCTCAAAAAATTGGTCCATTTTATAAAAATTATCATAATATGCCTTGTTATCCTTTTAATGTTCATAGGATCAGTAGTGACCGTCTGTCTTTTATTTCTGATATTAGTAATTTGTGTCTTCTCTACTTTTCTTAGTTACCCTGGCTAGAGATTTATCAATTTTATTAATCTTTTTAAAAACCCATCTTTTGGTTTTATTTTCTGTATTGAATTTTTGTTTTCAGTTTTACTTATTTCTGCTCTAATTTTTATTGTCTATTTTCTTACCTTCCTTAAAGCTTATGTTGCTCTTCTTTTTCTAGGTTCCTAAGGGAGAAGCTTAGGTTATCAACTTTAGATCTTTCTTTTTTCTAATATATCCATTTAATGATGTATATTTTCCTCTAAGCACTGCTTTTACTGCATCCCACAAATTTTGATGTTTTATTTTCATTTTTATTCAGTTAAAAGTATATTTAAATTTCTCTTGAGACTTTTAAAAACATCTATGTGTTATTTTGAACTGTGTTGTTTAATCTCCAAGTATTTTGGCATTTTCCAGTTACCTTTCTGTTATTAATTTCTATATTTCATTGTGGTCTCACAATATACTTTGTATGATTTCTGCTTTTTAAATTTATCGTGATGTGTTTTATGGCCATAAATGTGGCATATCTTGATGAATGTCCCATGTGAGCTAATGAAGAATGTGTATTCTACTGTTATTGAATAAAATACCCTATAAAGATCAATTACATATAGTTTGTTGATAGTGCTGTTCAACTCAACTATATCCTTACCGATTTTCTGCCTGTTGGATCTGTCAAGTACTAATAGAGGGATGCTGAAGTCTCCAACTATTATAATGAATATTTCTACACTTCTTTGTCCTACTATCAGTTTTTGTTTTACCTATTTTGATGCTATGTTGATCATCACATACACATTAAGAATTGTTATATCTTCTTGAAGAACTGACTCCTTTATTATTATGTAATTCCCCTCTTTAACCCTGATAAGTTTTCTACAGGGGCTTCTTAATGTCACTTTTGTCCAAAATTAATTACTTTGGGTTTCTTTTGATTTGTGTTAGCTTGGCATACCTTCCTCCATCCCTTAACTTTTAATCTGTCTTCAGCTTAATGTTAAAATTGGGTTTCAAGTAGACAACATATAATTGGGTCTTATTTTTGCATCCACTTTATCAGCCTCTGTTTTTTATTTACTGTGTTTGGATCGTTCACATTTAAAGTGATAATTGTTATAGCCAGATTAGTAACTACCATATTATAACTGTTTTCTATTTGTTGTTCTTCATTTCTTTTTCATCTTTCTCTTTTTCTGCTTCCTTTCTTTCTAATTGAGCATTTTATAATTCCATTTTCTCTCTTATTTTAGCATATCAATTATACTTCATATATATATATACATATATATATATATATGTGGTTATCCTAGAGTTTGCAGTATATATTGACAACTAATTTAAGTATACTTTCAAATAATAAAATACTGCTTCATGGATAGTGCAGGAGCTTATGACATTCCTTCTTCCCATTATTTATATGTGGCTATCATCTGTTTTGCTCATCCATAAGCTATCCAATACATTGGGCTATTATTATTTTGAGCAGTTATCTATTAGATAAATAAGGAATAAGAAAAATAAAACATTTTCTCTGTTTTCTTTTGCCTTCCTTAACACTTATTTTCCTTATCTTTATTATTTTCCTTCTGTCTGAACAATTTCTTTGTAACATTTCTTGCAAGGCAAGTCTACAAGTGATAAATTCCCTCAGATTTTATTTGAGAAAGTCTTTATTTCTCCTCCACTCTTGAAACATGATTTCACTGGATACAAATTTGTAGATTGGTGGGGTTTGATTTTCAACATTTAAAAATCACTCCACTCTCTTCTTGCTTGTATGGTTTCTAAAGAGAAATCTGATTTAATTCTCATCTTTGTTTCTCTACGGGTAAAGTGCCTAATTCTCGTCCTTGTTTCTCTATGGGTAAAGTTCCCTCTGTCTGTAGCACCTTCTAGAAGACTGTGGGAGCTCTTCTTGTTACTGCTAGCCTCCTGCAAACACTGTTCCAAAGAGATAGTAGACGATGTATAAAATGCATTGCCTTATTTGTCCGTTTATCCCTGCACAGAGATACTGTGCCACTGTCCCAGAGATACTGGGACAGTGGAAGAGTCCCAGCACCTGTTCAGCTGCCAATCTCTCATAGCCTCCAAGGGGTAGCCCTCCTTCAGTGGATTCCTGCCCTACCTAATTTCCAGCTCTTTTCATGATTATTACCTCTTGTATTTCAAAGCTACATCTTGTCTTTATAACATTAACTTCCATTCACGCACATTTCCATCCATCAAATAGGATATTAACAGTCCAGCTCATATAAGCAATAGGGAAACTGATCTTGTTTTGCCTTAAAAAGTTGAAAAAACCCTCAAAAACTGAACCCTTGTTGCAACTTGGCTTAGTGTAATTCACCGAGAAGCCCCTTATCCCACAATATACAGGCATTCCTCAAGGATATTGCAGGTTCAGTTCCAGATCACTACAATAAAGTGAATATTGCAGTAAAGTTAGTCACACTTTTTCTTTTTGATTTCCCAGTGCATATAAAAGTTATATTTACACAATACTTTGGTTCATTAAATGTGCGAAAGCATGATGTCTAAAAAAGGAATCTCTGTACCTTAATTTAAAAATACTTTATTGCTGAAAAATGCTAATAATCATCTGAGCCTTTAGCGAGTTATAATCTTTTCACTGGTGGAGAGTCTTGCCATGATGTTGATGGTTGCAGATTGATCATGGTAGTGGTTGCTGAAGGTTGGGGTGGCTTTAGTAATTTCTTAAAATAAGACAACGATGAAGTTTGCCACATTGATCAATTCTTCCTTTCACAAAAGATTTCTCCATAGCATGAAATGCTATTTGATAGCATTTTACCCACAGTGGAACTTCCTTCAAAATTCGAGTCAGTCCCCTTAAACCCTGCCACTGCTTTATCAACTAAGTTGTTGTCATTTCAGCAATGTTCACAGTGTCTGCACCAGGAGTAGACTGTCTCAAGAAATCACTTTCTGGCCAGGTGCAGTGGCTCATGCACATAATTCCAGTAGTTTAAGAGGCCAAGGTGGGAGGATCACTTGAAGCTAGGAGTTTAAAACCAGGCTGGACAGCATAGCAAGACCCCGTATCTACAGAAAAATAATAATTAAAAATTAAACAAGTTGAGGTGGCATGTACCTGTAGTCCCAACTACTTGAGAAGCTGGGGTTGGAGGATCATTTAAGTCCAGGAGTTCACAGCTGTGGTGAGCTGTGATCGCACCACTGTACTGTAGCCTGGGTGACAGAGTGAGATCTCATCTCATCTTTGCTTATCCATAAAAAGCAACTCCTCCTCTATTCAATTTTTTAAATTATTTATTTATTTATTCATTAATTTATTTTAATTTTGTTTCAGCATATTACAGGGGTACAAATGTTTAGGTTACATAAATTGCCTTGCCCCATCCAAATCAGAGCTTCAAACCTGTCCATCCCCCACATGGTGCACAACGCACCCATTACGTGTGAATATACCCATCCTTTCCTCCCACCACCTGCCCGACACCTGATGAATGTTACTACTATATGTGCACAGAAGTCTTGATTATTTAACACCAATTTGATGGTGAGTGGGTGTGGTATCTGTTTTTCCATTCTTTCCTATTTTCCATCACTAAGTGTGATACTTCACTTAGTAGAATGGGCTCCAGCTCTACTCAGGATAATACAAGACGGACTAGATCACCATTGGTTTTTTGTGGCTGAGTAGAACGCTATGGTATACATATACCACATTTTATTAATTCACTCATGTATTGATGGGCACTTGGCTTGTTTCCACATCTTTGCAATTATGAATTGTGCTGCTATATACATTCTAGTGCAGATGTGTTTTTTATAGAATGTCTTTTGTTCCTTTGGGTAGATGCCCCGTAATGGGATTGCTGGATCAAATGGTAGTTCTGCTTTTAGTTCTTTGAAATATCTTCATACTACTTTCCATAGAAGTTGTACTAGTTTGGAGTCCCACCAGCAGTGCATGAGTATTCCTATCTCTCTGCATACATTCCAACATTTGTTGTTTTGGGACTTTTTGATAAAAGCCATTCTCACTGGAATGAAGTGATACCTCATTGTGGTTTTGATTTGCAATTCCCTGATGATTAGAGATGTTAAACAGTTTTTCGTATGTTTCTTGGCCATTTGTCTATCTTCTTTTGAAATGTTTCTGTCCATGTCCTTTGCTCACTTTTTAATGGAGTTGTTTGATTTTTTCTTGCTGATTTTCCTAAGTTCTATATAGATTCTAGTTATCAGCCCTTTATCGGATGTGCAGCTGGCAAATATTTTCTCCCATTCTGTAGGTTGTCTGTTTGCTCTTGTGATAGTTTCCTTGGTTGTACAGAAGCTTTTTAATTTGACCAGGTCCCATTTATTTATTTTTGTTGTTGCTGTGATTGTCTTTGGGGTTGTAGTCTTTGTGTGAAAGAACCAGGAATTCATTATACTATATGAATATCATTTCTTAACTGTATTTATCTTTGAGCTGGAAGGAAGAAACCACAGAACAAGGAGCAATTATAGAATGAAGTGAAGACACAGGTAAGTCAGTCTCAGCCCTAGGATTTGGTCAGTTATGTCTGGTGGGCAAATGCAGGCCCAGAAGTCACAGGTTCTGATTGTTGAATTGAATTAAATAGAGATTATATTAACAAATGTTTGCCATTGACTATGTGGTGATCTAATGGACAGGAGGTAGAAAATCAAATATATACACTCAGAAAATGTTCATTCATACTGATCCATGCCAAAAATAACAAATAAGCAAAAACAAAGTCACGACATGATAAATTCAAGAATTTCTGCCTAACAATGTTTCAGTACAGGTTGTTATTTCAGGGCAAGTATTTTCTTTTCTTTTGTGATACAAGACTGTCCCTGAACCATGGAGTGCAGGTTGGGCAGACAGCCATGCAGGCGTGGAGGCTGAATGTTAGTTCCGGGCAAGCACAAAGGAGTGGGATGTGAGCTACAGAGGAATGATGCGGGAGAGGGTTCTAGGAGAGACAGGGGAGGCAGGGAACCTGCTTACTTCCAGGAATGTCTTGGAGATAGCACTCGAGAGAAAGGTGGGTTTGTTCCAGCTCCATGACACTTTCAGGGGTAACCAAGCAGTGACAGCAAAGTGCTTTGAAGATAGACGTAGCTGTAGACAAATGCCAAGCCCCAACTGTATTTACAATTATGACCTTATTGTCCCTCATTGCTAATTAAAAAACAATAATGCAAGCAGTGGTCCCCAACCTTTTGGGCACCAGGGACTGTTTTCATGGAAGACAATTTTTCCACAGACCAGGGAGGGGAAAATGGTTTTGGGATGATTCAAGCATATTACATTTATGTGCACTTTGTTTCTATTATTATTACATTGTAATATATAATTAAATAATTATACAACTCACCATAGATTGGGGACTCCTGATCTAATGGCACATTTTTATAAGGGAAGAGGAAAAATGTGTTCCTTAAATACAAATTTATTCAGTCAAATAAGAAAAAATGGATTTGTGATATCAAGTTCACATGATCTGAAATAGACCATCATATACAAATGTGGGTAATATATCCAAGTGCCCAGCTACCCTGGAATATGATTCTGTTAAAATAAAATGATTGTTACATCCAGGGATGGGTCATTAACATTAAAATTAATAGTTCCTTTCATTTATCCTGCCTCCTTACCCTTCTGAAGTTCAGAAGTTTGAGACAGGGAAGATCTCCTACACAAAACCAAGGCCAGTGTCATGACAATGCCTGACTATTTTTGTGGAGTCACAGGGGACATCAGTGTGTTTGTGGAAAGATGTAAGAGAGGTGGATTCTAAAATGCATATGAATATATAAAGGATCTAGAATAGCCAATGCAATCTGAAAATGTAAAACCAATTTGGAGGACTTATATTCTCTGATTTCGAGGTTTACTATAAAGATCAAGATAGTGTGATATTCATATTGGCATAAGAATAAGCAATATAACAGGATAGAAAGTCTGGAAATAGACACAAAAGTACATACTCAATTTTTTACCAAGAAGTCAATCAACGCAATGAAGAGGAGGGACTTAAAATGTTGTGCTAGAATAGCTAGGTATTTACAAGGAAAATGATCTTGATGGCTATAATATGTAAAAAATTATTAGAGATGGATTACAGATTTAAATATAAATGTTCGAATTATAAATATTCTAAAATAAAGTATATTTGTGACCCGACACAAAGATACTAACTATAAAATAAGAAAATTAAGATATATTTCATTTTATTAAATATATCTGCTTATCAAAAGGCATTATTAAAAATGAATGGGCAAGTGACAACTGGGAATTTAGGAAAAATATATATTAAGAAATATAAGCGAATATATATTTATATGTAAATATATATTGTATATTTTTGTATACAATTCAACAATAACTAGATAAAGAGCCCAATTAAAAATGGGCAAAACATTTATACATTTTACAAAAGAAGCTATACAAATACTAATAAGCAAATAAAATCATGCTCAGAATCATTATTTATTAGGTTGATGCAAATTGAAAGCACAATGAGATACCAATTCCCACCAATTAGAATCACTAAAATAAAAAAAATTCTAACAATACCAAATATTGTCAAGTATGTGAAGTAATTATAATTTTCATTCACTTTGGCAAACTCTTGACAGTTTCTTTTAAAATCAAGCATACATATTACCAAATAATTCTACTCCTGGCTATTTACCAAGGAAAATTTTAAACATGTGTTTACAAAAGGAATTTTGCAAAAATATTTGCAGTAGACTTTTCCATAAGAGGAGAAAACTGAAAACATCTCAAGCATTCATCAACTGAAGAATGAATAACCAAGTTGTAGCATATTCAAATAATAACATTTTACTTAGCAATAAAAAGTAATAAGTTACAGATACATGGAACAACATGGTTGAATCTCAAAAACATTATTCTGAATAAAACAAGCCAGATACAAATGTATGAATCCACTTTTATGAAGCTGAAAAACAGTCAGACTTAATCCATAGTGATAGAATTTAGAATATTGGTTGGTTGTTGGTACAGAGGAAGATTATATAAATCAATACAAACAAACTTTCTGGGGTGAGGAAAATATTCTGCATCGTGTTTTTGCAGTGGTTTTATGGATATATACAATCATCAAAATTCATCCAACTAAACAGTCAAGATAAATTATGACCTTAATAAATGAATGGTATGGTGTTAAATAAGAAATGTTATCTAATGTTGGCCATTAAGTTCTTTCTGACCAAGATGAAATGGCAAACTGGATAGTCACCCGTGGCGCAGCTACACTGTTTCATTTTCTGATGCTGCTTGAGATATTGTTTGCTGACAGGGATTGGACATGATCTAAATCACTTTCTCGTGCTCCTTCAGACACAGTCAGTTACCGTATCACAAAATAATGAATCTGCCAGACTGGAGAGCCCCAGAAGGTCTTGACCGAAACAACCTCTTGAATTTTGTTTCTAACCTTTTCTTCCCCTTGAAGTATTTCAGACTGCAGCAGCTCTCCCGTCAGCCCCGACACGGCTGTGGCGAGAAAGAATGCACGCACCATGAGCGGCTGCATCACGGCCAAAGATGAGAATTTTGAGGGGAGCACATAGGAGAGAGGAGGACTGGGGCGTATAAGAGGAGGGGAGACAAAAGAAGAGAAAGAGGAGGGAAGAGAAGAAGGGTGAGAAAAAAGGATATAGAAAACAGAGAAAAATGGTAGAGGGCAGAGAAGACGAATAAGAAAGAGAAAAGAGAATGTTGTCATATGTGGTGTAACTGGAAGCAGACGGAATCAATTATAGCAACAGCTGAAACTGAAAAGCTCACAAGCTGCACATATATTTGACAACAAATTAATAGATTCATTAATTACCTACAAATACCTGGAGAAATTCAAGTCCTGAGGCTGGGAAGCTCACCCTGTAGGTCCTTCTCCTTCTTGACTCTCAGCAGACTAACTCTAGTTATTTACTTTACTTTACTTTATTTACTCTAGTTATTTACTTCTGATAAAAAGGAATATCTCAGACCATGGTGCAATAAGTGTTTTCAAAGGTCTCTGTATCAGGCAGTGTCACAACCTAGGTTATAAAAGAGATGTCTCAGTACCCCCGCACCTTGCTGCAGAGCGTCCCCTGACCCCATTCTATAAACACCAACTCCTTGTTTAACAATCCAGCAGCTACTGCCAGTATTACACATTTCTCTGAGACCCATTATCAACATTTTTATTGGAGGCACATTATGTATATGCTTACTGATCCTGGAATCGCTTTGTTATGGCATCAGGGAGCATTCTTTTCATGCTACATCCTTAGAATTTCATTTGCTGTGGATATAAGCTTATTAAGATGAGAGAGACTCTCTCTTCTTGCCCATTTTAATTTTCAATTGATTTTTGCAATTATATGTTTCGTAAAAGACTCATTTGTCCAAAACAATGTTATTGCTGACCTTTTTCATAACAATTCATGATGCATAATAATCTATGCCACAGCACTGCTTAAAGCTTCCTCCCTCTCCCATCTCTAAGTGCCCGGGAAAGCGACACAGGACTGATGGCAGCTGCCTGTACCTGGCCATGCCATGATGTCTCCATTTATACTCCAGACCCTGCTCCCAGTTGTAGCATTTCTGGGAGTGCCTGGGAAAACTGGCTGTGGGTGAGAACCAGCTCTTCTTGGCCTTACACAGGCATGCACGGATTCAGACAGCTGTCATCCCAGCTCTCTGAAGTCTCAGAAGAGGAAGCAAAAGGACAATCCATGGAAACAATTTGGAGGAAAAAAATGGAGTTCAGGTTCCAGGGAGATGACTTTCCCAATTCCCATCAACATGATTTCAGGCATCCTCGCACAAGGAACCCGCCTCCCTCCCACAGCCAGCCACATAGAGGGGCCTGGGGCACACCAGCACGTGAACAGCGAGTACGGATGGTCACTGCAGGTCCAGCCGCTGTCCTTTCCCTCACATGCTTGCCGAAGAGGAATGCCTGAGGGGACAATTAGCCTCATGACCTTCGTGCCGCTCTCCTTACACAAATCCTTCCCTATGTCTTACTCATTTTCCCAGATTTATTCTCTCCACTTCTCCCCTTAAGATGCTGAGCACAATACAAGCTTTTCTCGTTCCTGAAAGGTGGAATTACCAAGAGGAAAGTTCTTCGCAGGTGGTTCTTAGAGGCCTCACTCAGTATATCTGAAGTGGTTCTTGAATAGGTGGGAAGAACCAAGGTAGGAAAAGTGGTCACTTTCGGAGCCATGTCAGCAGTCACCAAAATGGAGTCATCTTCCCACAGCAACTAAATTATTTTCCAGGAGTTGTGCCATGAAGCTGAGTTCCTGTTTCCTAACACCACCTTGCACCTGAGCCTCACTCTGGGCACAGCGAAGTCAGAAAGGGACTCTGGGCAGATGCAAAGTTTGCCTCTCGCCTTCCCTCAGCATGCTCGCCAGTGCCCATCTGCCCCCTACGATTTGGGAAGCTCACCCTCCCAGGGACACGAAGCACTTTGACCATCCTTTGAGGTTCACCTCTTTCCACAAATGAAACAAAAGCTGTTCACCTGGGCGAAATGAGCATCAGGAGTTTTGCTGGGCTTCGGTCTAGCATTTGAGTTTAGGTTGGGCATTTTAACCAAAGAAAACTTTGCCTGAAGCCACTGACTGCTGGACTCAGATATTTATTACCAAAGTTCAGATAAAATAATATCCCTAATAAGAAACAGGTAGAACTGTGATGTGCTCATAAATTCATCCACCTCCTCAGCCTACCCTCACAGGAAGGTGCCCTGGGTCCCGTTGCCCCCCTGCATTTTATCCTGTCAGCTTGACAACATGGTCCTCTAAATGGAGTCCATAGGTTGGACGTAGATAGAAGTCGTGACCGGGCTATCAAATCAATTGCTACTGTAGAGGAGCCAGAGATCCACCCTTAAGCTCTTCGGTGGTCTCTTTGGCTGGATCTAGAATCCAAATTGACACCAGGCAGATTAACAAGAGGAAAGCACGCACATTTTGTTAGTGTGACACATACATGGGGATCTTCATAAGAGGTTGAAATCTAAAGAAGTGGCCAAAACAAGACGGTTTCATATATTTTTAGACAAAGAACAATAAATGTGAGAAGAAATGACAGGACAAAGAAAATCTGGCTAGGGATAATAAATTTTCTAGAGGAGTCACTAGCAGATACATGGGGCATATAAAACAAGAGGAAAAAAAGGGTTCCTTCATTAAATATATTTATTCAGATCCATTGCAGACTCCAGTTCCAAGCCTCTGGTGATAAAGGCTATTTTCTCCCCTGGCGTGGAGAGGGCACCCCTTTCAGAGGGATATTTACGGCTTGCTGCATACACGAAGATACAGGTCACCTTGCCATTTCTGAAACTACAGTATCTTTAAGGTTTCAACTCAAAATAATCAATATATTAATCTAGCATATTTGGGGATGGCATGGCCTTCATTCTTTCAATAGCTTGAGAATTGTGGCTAGTAGAAATAAAGCCACTTACAGGGTACATGTGCAATTTTGTTACATGCATAGATTATATAGTGGTTAGGTCAGGGCTTTTAGGATATCCATCACCTGAATAACATATATTATACTTCTGAAATAATTTTATTCACAGCCAACTGATCTTTTACAAAGCCAACAAGAGTGTACACTGGGAAAAGGACATCCTCTTCAATAAATGGTGCTGGGAAAATTGGATAGCCATATGCAGAAGAATGAAACTGGACCCCTATCTCTCACCATATACAAAAAATGAAGATGGATTAAAGACTTAAGCATAAGACCTGAAATACTAAAAGAAAACCTAGTGAAAACTCTTCTGGACATTGGTCTAGGCAAAGAATTTATGATTAAGACCTCAAAGCACAGGCAACAAAAACAAAAATAGATGAATGGGACTTAATTAAACTAAAAAGCTTCTGCACGGCAAAAGAAATAATAAGTAGAGTAAACAGATAAGTTGTACAACGGGAAACAATGTTTGCAAACTATTCATCTGACAGAGAACACACAGAATACACAACGAACTCAAACAACTCAACAGGGACAACAAAACCTAGAAATAATTCCATTAAAAAATGGACAAAGTACATAAATAGACATATTTTTTTCTGAAAGAAGACATACAATGACCAAAAAATCTATGAAAAAATACTCAACACCATTAACACAAATTAAAACCACAATGAGATATCACTTTATCCCATTTGGAATAGCTATAATAAAATAGACAAAAAAAAATAAAAGATATTGGTGAGGATGCGGAGAAAAGGGAATTCTTATGCACTGTTAGTGGGTATGAGAATTAGTACAGCATCTATGAAAAACAGTATGAAGATTTCTCAAAGAAACTAAAAATAGAGCTACCATTCTATCCTGTAATCCTACTACTGAGTATCTACCCAAAGGAAAAGAAATATTTCAAAAAAACACCCACACTTGTATATTTATTGCAGCACTAATCACAACAGCAAAGATAACACATCAATCTAAGTGTCCATCAGTGGATGAACGGATAAAGAAAATGTGGTATATATACACAATAGAATATTGTTCGGCCATAAATAGAATGAAATTATGTGTTTTGCAGCAACATGGATGGAAATGGAGGTCATTGTCTTAAGTGAAACAAGCCAGGCACAGAATATTGCATGTTCTCATTTACAAGTGGGTGCTAAAAAACGGGTACACATGGATGCAGAGAGTGGAATGGCAGACAATGGAGACTCAAAAGCGAAAAGAAGTGAGAGGGGGTGGATAATGAATGAGAAATTAGCTAATAAGTACTATGTGTGTTATTCCGGTGATGGATGCCCTAAAATCACTGACTTAACCACTACACAATCTATGCATGTAACAAAATTCCACATGTACTCTGTAAATTTGTACAAATAAAAATAAAAATGAAATATGGCTAAAGAATAAAAGAGAATCACAGAAAGGAAGACAGTATAATAGACTTAGAAATTGTGTATGGTTGTAATGTATGAAATATATGCTGTGATTAAAACATGTACATGGAAAATAGCTTTAGGATATTGGAAGATCCATACTGGAATTGCTTCAGTAATTTGAAGGAAGGAGAATTTTGGTGACATATGCAACTTTTACTCTGATATGACTCATTACTCTTCTCACTTGATAGTGGCTATTATGAGGCTCAAATGAGATAATGTACAATTTTGAAAGAAATTTTAAACTATAAAGCACTTGGCAAATATTAATAATGGTAGTGTGTTATATTATTAGTATTAATCCAATCAAAAACACATATGGAAACTATCAAATTGTTTTCAAGTATATCACAAATTTATGGGTGATAGAAGATATTAGGTTTAATCGTTGCCGTTTTACTCCAAGGTACAGAAGGAAAATACTGGGAAATTTATGACAAAAGTTGGACTGGAATCCAGGTCGATTGTCTTCTGAATAGTATAGTTTCTATTATACAATATTATTTCTATGCATAGAGATTATATCAGAATACCAGAGCAGCCCAACAAGAAAGACATAGCTTTTTTCAAAGGATCTGGTTCTATATAGAACATAAGATATACCAGCAGAAGACAGACTGGCAGTCTTACCTTAAAAAGACTTTATGGAAAAAAGAAGACAGCATTCATAGTCAAGAGACTCAGGTTCTTGTTCTCACTCCACCACTGGGGCACACACTAATTTCTGGCTAACAGAAGAGAAATGGCCAATGCTATTTTCTTCTATTTCCTCACTGTAGAAGCTGAAAAATCTAATGCTTATTTTCCTGACAAACTAATCACTAGGTGTCTATGTGATACAGTTCAGATCAATAAAACAAATGCTATTTTAGGGGCATCTGGAAAGGATTGACCTTTACTAACAAAAGAAACAGTTAAAACTCATGCTACCAGTTCCTCTTCTTCCTACCTTCATTCCAGATATAATTCCTGGAGCTATGGAAGCCCTATTATGACTGTGAGGCCTCAAGTATAAAAAAATTCAATAGAATAACATGGATATTAGTCTTGATAACATCTAAGTGCTGGATCATTACCAATATCTTTCTTCCTCCAGGTTTTTTATGTTTGGGGAAAAATTAAACCTTATTTATTTTAAGCTGTGGTTTGTTTTTGTTTGTTTTTATATGGATGAATGCACTTCTAACGTTTATAGCACCTTATTAACTTGCTCATGTTATTAACCTCCTTCTGCTGGTGAAACAGACAAGTGATTGTCTAACACATAGGGTTGCCAAAAGCATGAACTGAGAAAGCAAATAGATGGGAATAACAGTTTGAAACACAGAAGACACTGAATGCACCCCACCATCCTCCTCCTCCTCCACTGCCTCTTCCTTCACCTTGATCAACACCACCACCCTCGATTCCACCTCCCCCTTCCTCCTTGTCTTCCTCTTGTGAAACTTTTCTATCATTCTCAACATGAAATTTAGTACCATTTTATACCCTGGATGGATCCCAATATAAGGTTTGTCTTAGGAACCATGCTGAGCATCATTAACGACAAGGAAACTGGTTTTCTAAGTCTAGAGGCAAAATAATAAATTAAATGACATTTGTCCTCAGAACACAACCATAAAATTTTCTAGAAGTCACTTACTAGTTTGCTAGGGCAGCTATAACAAAGTACCATAAACTGGGTAGTTTAAAACAACAGAAGTTTGCTGTCTTACAGTTCTGGAGATCAGAAGTTTGAAATCAAGGGACTTAGTACAGCCATGCTCCCTCTGAAAACAGCAGGGAGGGAACTGTTCTGTGTCTTTCTCTTAGCTTCTTAGCTGCAGGTGTGTTTGGCTTATGGATTCGTCACTTAAATCTTCCATATTCACATGCCTTTCCCCCTTTATGTCTTCATGTCCTCTTCTTTCTGTTTATATGTGTCCAAATTTTCCCTTTTTTATAAAAACACCAGTTATATTGGATTAGGGCCCACCCTAACGACTTCATCTTAACTTGGTTAAATTTGCAAAGACTCTATTTCCAAATAAGGTCTCATTCTGAAGTATTGGAGGTTAGGACTTCAACATTTCTTCTTCTGGGGTGCATAATTCAAACCAAAAGACCCCCTTTATAAATTATGCTATAACTCTTGCATAGTTACTTCTGTATTATACCTCAATCAAGAAGAACCTTGATTTTGGCTAAATGTAAAAATTTTGTTTTATCCTTGTCTTTCCTGTGTTTTTAGGTTTAAGTTAAACAAGATTATAATTTTCTTTTTCCCAAGAGTATTTATCTTTGAATGGGAGATTATTTAATCCAGAAAAGTCCAGGAACTCTGACAGATGGTGAATAAAATATGAGACATAAGGCAACCATGTACTCTGTAATTCCCAAGAGCCTGACCTGGACCAGAGGAATCATTACTAAAGTGAAAATCGTGCTTATCTGTGTGATGCTCATGGTGATGAATTCCCAGCATAATCCATTCCTTTGTATCTTTTGCAGGATTCACTTCTCTGGCTAGGCCAGGTCCAGAGATCAGTTGTCAACCCAGAATGCGGAGATTTTAAATGATTTTGATGGCCTTGCCTCTTTCCAATGTCATCTATTTTTATTATTTATAGGTGTACAAATGTCCCTGGCTTTTTGCTGCAAAGAGAAGCAAGTGTGAATTTAAGAACAAGATTCATTGCCTGAGTTTCCCCAGGCAACACATAAAGGGAGCTTGATTACCAGCGTTAGATACTCAGCCACGTTCAGCACTGGACAGCGACCAGCAAGCCGAGTGCCCAGTATGGGGAAGCCAAGTTCTAGAGAAAAGCTCTCACTTTGATAGCAGGGAGGTGGACAAAAATACACACGGCTGGAGAAAGATAGGAATCAAGACAAAAACTGGGAAATATTTTTGGTCGGAAATTCTATTTTTTTCCTAAATATCCAAACAGAGTTTTCATGTCTAATTAAGAAACCATTATTTTCAGACCTGTTATTACCTCCTAATAAGAGCAATCCTTCTCTGTTCCCCTCATGGCAGCCTTCTTCTCCTTGTCTGACATGCATTTCCCCATGATTTGTACAGATTTCATGCCCTCTATTTTTCCTCCAACTCCTTCTTTGGCTTGGCCTTCCCACCTTCCTCTCCCTCACTATAGTTTGATCACTTATCTCAGGAAGGTAATCTCACCATGCTGAAGAGCTCCCACTCACCTAAGGAAAATAACCAGATGAGGGCAACTGGGATGCTGTATATTGTCCTTGTCTCCTGGGCTCTCTGCTAGCCACTGACTAAACTGTAATTTAGTGTTGAGATTGCTTTCGCTCTGGGCTTCTCTCACTAAGTGTGTTTAATCTGCTGTAAAATTGTTTTCATGGTTGCAGTCAGTGTTATAGTAACTGTTTAACAATGTGTATTTCTTTGCTTTGAAAAGGGTCTTGGCCATCTCTATACAAATTAGCACTTGTCTAATGCCATTAAGCATGGTTCCTGGAAAAGCAACAACTGGAATGTTGGATAAACTTGTGCCCTAGGTCTGGGGGAGGAGACTGGGATAAGGAAGCAGAAACTCCATCTTTGATGCATGGCACAGATCTTGCCTGGAGACACATGATCTTCACCTTAACCTGTGGCCTTGTGTTTGGGATGGGAATAAGTAGATTTCATTAGACCAGCTGAATTCAGGTGATCTTATCATCTGGGACCAAATGTCAAATCCTGAACTGCAGAATAATGGATATAGATTGGCTTGAGAAACTGTGCTTTGATTTAGGTTAGTCATGGAAGTCATGTTTCAGGTGGATGGTATAGGGTTCCCCCCAAAATTTAACCTGTAATGTTGTTAAAAGGGAGGGAGTGACATGTTGTCCAATAAGTGTGCTAAATACTATGTATTTCATCTCTCTTCTTAATCCTGGCAACAATTCTGGAAGTTAGATGTCAAGGTTGGGCTCTCTTGGAAGCAAGTCTGAGATGGAGTTTGGATAGCAGAATGCTTATTTGTCTTTGGGATCAAGACCTGTAGAAAGATGGGAAAGAAAGGAAAGTGGACAGAGGAGTATTTGAGCTGTGATGCAGACCCAGCAAGAGCCTCACCTGGTTCCAAGTGGATCCCTGGAGAAATGATGTTCCTCCAGAATTGTCTCATGTTGGGCTAATTGGTCAGTCCTTTATATTCCCACTTTCATCAGTTACCAAATGTAGGCCAACTCGAAGGGAAGCGACTCTGGAAGAACCACCTTTCTGCAGCTGAGATCATTAAAGGATTCATAGCTAAAGCTATTGCCAAAACTACTTCCAGCAGATGAAGCAACAGTCCTTCACTGAGGGAGATCTGGGTCATGCATCACACTATCTAGCATGTAAGGTATGTTTATTATCACCTTAGCAATAAAGAAAGAGAAATTGAGAGGTTCAGTGTTTACCCAAGGTCACATAATAATAATAATAATAACAGAAATTACTTGTCAGGATCCCTTCTAAGCAAGCCACATGTGCCCTTGTTTAAGCCTCACAACAATCCTATTTGATAAATATTATTATAGTATCCATTTTAACAAATGAAGAAACCGAGGCACAGAATATGTAAGTAACTTGTCCAAGGTATCAGGGCTAAATGTGGTAGACCTGGGATTCAGACTTGGAAGTGTAACTGCAAAGACCACGCTCAACCACTACCTCACATT
Source organism: Mirza zaza (assembly GCA_008750895.1). Taxonomy (NCBI): domain Eukaryota; kingdom Metazoa; phylum Chordata; class Mammalia; order Primates; family Cheirogaleidae; genus Mirza; species Mirza zaza. The sequence goes on along the minus strand of VSMD01137540.1, from coordinate 18,663 downwards.
GCTGCCGCCTGAATTTGAACTGAGAACTTTCTGATGGTGAAGCCCATACTCTTCCCTTTATCCTAACCTGGATTCCTCAAAGCTGTGACTGTGCGAAGGTGTTGGGGCTAGAGAAGGAACGAGCTAAGACTTTTGCTCAAAGCTGAAACGAGCGCAGAGCACTTCTGAAATCCCGTCTCCCTGGCATCACACCAACAAACCACAGCGGTCACGCGACCGCCTTGGGCCAGTGGCTCCCTCACGTCAGAGCTCTCAGCCACTGCAGCTGGGTCTCCAGCCTCCCCATGATGCTGGAGGGCAACAGGCCTGGGGAAGTCATTTGTGGCTCCCACTCCTGCCCTGGAGGGCGGAACAGCGAGGAGGCTCCCGGCTTTTTACACTAATGTGGGTCTGTGCAGGGCCCGGATCTTTCTTAACCCAACACCAGTCTGACAACTCCTTCTGCTTCTTTGAATAGGATCCTGTCAGTTCTCCCATCTTCTCTGGGAAATTTTACATTTCTTGGTCTTTCAGATCCTTTATGTAGATCTCTGTCTCCCTCCATGAACCAGTATCTTGTCCCAGAAATTACGGCCTCTAGGTTCTCTCTGTCCTGCCCAAAGCCTTTGCTCTCACCACCCAGACTTCATGTCTTTCCTGGAATATGTAGAAGCCCTTTGATCAATTTCTAAAGCTGCCATGTTTCTTTCTTCTTTGCTTTATTTAACACACACGTATATATTATGTGAGCCTCAGGAGCTCACAGACTACCGTGGGAAGCAGACACACAAGCAGATAAACACATGTGGAATGTCCTGAATGGACCAGAGCTGAGACTTAGATAAGTCCAGTTAATGAAGGTCAGCAATGCCCTGGGTAATTATGCCTGCCCACTGATGTACAAGGACATGAGCTGGTTCTTGGGAAAATTAGTACTTTATCCAAATCACAAGAGAAACTCAGACAAATGGAAGCTGAACTCTATGACACTGCTGCTCAAAAGCATCCCTATCCTATAACCCTCCCTTCCAAATTAGCATCACACAGAAGGTAGAGGGATTCTCTGATTTGTTCTCCAAGAGCCTCACTGGCCCCAGAGACCTGGAAGGAGCCTGCCCTTGGTAATCGCGCAAGGCGAGGTGAGGCCGGCAGTGAGGACGACCACAGACAGTGTGTTTCCACCCACAGAGCAGCAAGGGAGACAGCAGTGGAGAGGGCGGTGCATGCCTTTATCAGAAATGCTTTCAGCAGCAAATGGTAGAGCCTCCAGCCAACTACAGATTAAACAAACACGGAATTGTTTTTCTTATAAAGTTAGAAACCTGGGGTAGTTGGCACCTAGCATTGGTTTAGTAAATCCATGCCGTCAGGGCTAGGTTGTTGCGATTCTCTCAACCTCTTCCTCTTGACTTTCGGTTTACTGCTGTGGTTTGGGTAATAAAATAAACGTCAAGGCTGAAAAAAGTAAGTGTGGCTGTGTGTGGAGGGAGAGAAGGGGAGCAGCTGCACTAATTATGCCCCTTTCTATCAAGAAAGCCTTTTCCCCCTGGAGACAGACCTTTATGTTTCACTGGGCGGAACTGGGTCCTATGGCTGCCCTTGGCTACAGAGAAGCTTGGGAAAGTCGGTTTCTGGCTTTCCAGTCTCTACAGTATGAGGTTACAAGAAAACTGGGGCAGGAAAGAGGTGGTGGTTAGTCAACTGAGACAGCTGTGTGCCCCTAGACATTAAAAAAGTGTGTCAAGAAGTAAAAAGTTGCAAGGGCCGCACCCCTGCTGTAGAAGACTGGGAAGGCAGGGCTGCCCCTGCTGACACGGACGTGCGTGTGACCCGCCAGCCGGTGCTTCCGGAAGGAAAGTCTTCCCTGCCTGCCTTTTCTTGCTCCTCTCCGGTCCCCATGCCATGGCCTCCAGATCTGGCACCTGGATGATGTGGCCTTGCCATACCCAGTCTTCCTCTTCTCCAATATGCCTCCCACACTTCTTTCAAGTGGATCCAACTCAAATTTTGCGGCTCTACCCCATTGCTCATATCCTTAGGTCGCTATGCCCAGAGGATCAAGTCTAAGTTCATTCAAACGACTCAGAGAAATGCAAGACTTACTATAAAGCTACAGTAATAAAAACAAAATAGTGTTGGCAAAAGAATAGACACATAGGGCAGTGGAACAAAACAGCCCAGAAAGAGGCCCAGACAAACAGCGTTAACTGAGTTTTGACAAAGGCACGGAGGCAACTCAATGGAGAAAGGAGAGTCTTTTCAACAAGTGATGCTTAAAAAATTGGATATACATGAACCCACTGAACTATACACTTTGAAAGCATTAAAAAGTTAAATTTCATGGTTTTGGGGTTTTACCAGAACAAATATTTAAAATTTTTTTAAATGCACAAACCTAGACACAGACCTTACATTTTACACAAAAATGCACTCAAAATGGATCATGGAATGCAATGTAAAATGCAAAATTGTAAAACTTTTAGAAGAACATAGAGGTGAAAATCTATGTAACCTTGAATTTGGTGATGAAGGTTTAGAGACAACACAAAAAGTATAGTAGTTAGACTTTATTAAAATTAAAAACATATTCTCTGTGAGAGAATCTCTCTAGTAAGAGAATGAAAAGACAAGCCACAAACTGGGAGAAGATATTTGTAGAACCTGTATCTAATAAAGAACTTGTACCCAAAATACATGAATAAGTCTTCAAACTAAATTTACAAGGAAACAAACAACCCAAACCCAAAGTGGGCTAAAGATCCAAACAGACATCTCATCAAAGAAGACATGCATGTGGCAAAAAGCATATAAAATATGCTCAACATCATTTATCACTGGGGAATTGCAAATTAACAATGTGATGGCTCTACAACCTAACTGAGTGGCACAAAGGAGAAAAACTGAAAATACCAATTGCTGACAAGGATGTAGAGTGACAGGAACTGTCACTCATTGCTGGTAAGAATGAAAAATATTACAGTCACTTTAGAAGACAATTTGACATTCTTTTACAAAGCTAAATATGAGATCTTACCAGGAGATCTAACAATCACATTGTTAGGTATTTAGCCAACCGATTTGAAAACATGCCCACAAAAAACCTGCAAATGAATGTTTTTAGTAAATTTATTAATAATAAAAGCAAGCACAGATCCCTCGATAGGTGACTGGTGAGAGTCTGGGACACATCCCTACAGTGGAACGGCACTCAGTGATAAACAGAAAGGAGCTAGCAAGACGTGCTGCTAAGTGAAGGAGCCGTCTGGAAAGGCTACGCTCTGTGCGGTGCTAACTGCATGGCATTCTGGAACAGACGAAACTGGAGAGTTGAGTCAGCAAACCTGTCAGTGGCTGTCAGGGGTTCAGGCAGGGGGAGGGCTGAATACGTGAAGCACTGGAGATCTTTCAGGGCAGTAAAACTATTCCGGTACTGAAATAGTGGGTAAATAACCCGTTGAACTTTGTAGCACTTTAATGTGTGTGAACTCAAAAGATCATTTAAGAGGATGAGACATCACGAGATTTGTAGACTGTTGCAAAATAATGTAGCTATAATACAAATGATTGAAATAACCTTAAAAAAGGTTAGGAGGTGCCAATCTAAGTGACTTTAGAAATGGATGGGATCTAAAGGACTAAAGAAAAAACGAATTATACGTAAGTATTGTACCATAGTTGATAAAACTGCTTCCCACGGGTGTGTGTGTAAATAATACTGAAACCACCATATAAATGTCTTAACACACACTGGAGTTGAACAGTTAAGTAAAGGTGTGGTGGATGGTGGGTGGTGGGAACTGGGTTTGTCACAGATGGAGAGGGAGCTTACACACACCATGAGGAGAAGGCTGGATGTTTGGTACCACGTCACAGCTGGAGTTATCACTAACAACTCATATACAGCTTGATACAGATGCAGAGGGATACCTGTGTGTGTGTGTGTGTGTGTGTGTGTGTGTGTGTGTGTGCATGGGCTGATGTACACGTTTCCTTACTCTGATCATTGGGAGAGCCTAGAAGCAATGACACCCCAAAAGCAATGAAAACACCTTGCACCAAGATTTCAGCTTCTAATGCCATTCCCGAAAGGAGCTGAGTATCCTTAGAGAAATGGCTGATGCCCAGCAGACACACACACACACACACACACGTACATACACATGATAGTGGTATGTGAAATGGACACAGGAGCCCCCAATGGCCAAAATAAAATAATTTGAATAATAAAATAAATTAAGCAATATTGGACTGTATCTACAGTGTAAAATAAGTATGTATGTGTTCATGATTAGCAGAGGTACTGGGGATATTTTGGGGCAGTAAAACTATTTTCCACAATAATGCAATGGTAGAACCATAGCACTATGCATTTGTCATAACTCATAGAACTTTACAGCATTTCAGTGCATGTAAATTTTTAAATAAATAAGAGAGAAGAGACATATCTCCCATGCAGAAGAATCCCAAATAATTTATATAGATATTCTGCCCCCGAAGAAGAACACAACACCCCACTCAGTAAGTGCAAGCCATGTAATGTCTTTCTTCCACAGGGTTCAGTACACAAAGGAGAAAAAATGAGTAACTTTACATTTGAGAAAGCTGACAAACACCACCTGCATCCTGGTGACCAATGTCACCCAAATCAAAGTCATTTGACACAAGGAAAGCCTGAGAAATCGTCACACCCAGGAGGAGCCTGAGGAGACTTGATGGCTACATGCTATGTGGTACTCTGGTAGGGACCTGGCACAGAAAAGGACGTCAGGTGAAAACCAAGAAAATCTGGATAAAACATGAATTTTAGTTAATGGAAATATATCAATATTGGCCCATTAGTCATAACAAATATACTACACTAATTAATGTAAGATGTCAATAATAGAAGAAACTGGGTGTGTGGTACATGGAAATTCTCTGTTATATCTTTACAACTTTTCCATAAATCTAAAGTTATTCCAAAACTAAATGTTTCTTTTAAAAATACAAAATATATGTTATATAATTGGCCAAAGGAATACTATCTGGCAACGAAAAGTCAGAGTACCAATGCATACCACAACATAGTTTACTCTCAGAAACATTAGGCTAAATGAAAGGAGCACACACAAAAGTCCAGGCTGTATGAACGTTTACAGTAAATGTCCAGACACAACAAATCTATTGAGGCTGAAATTAGATTAATAGTTACACTTACCTGGACCGAGAACAGTCAGTTTTCGGAGGCAAATGCCGTCTGCTCACCAGTCCTTCCAAGCAGAAGCTACAGAAGGGCAGGGCCTCCCATCTCTGGAAGCTGCATGGTCAAGATTTTTGCAGTCTGGAACACCAGGCACCCAAATGCCACGTCCCCTGCAGGCTCACTCTCCTGACACTTTCAATGTGCCTGAAGGTGCTGAAGGTACAAGACCTGGGCGAGGCCATCTGCTTCAGGTGGCCATGGGCCTCAGGTGGCCACCCCACTCCGCAGAGTATGCAGCCTCAGCCTCCCTCCTTCTGTCTTCTCCTCTCAGCTCTGCCACCACCACCTCCTCATGCCTAGCAAGAGAGCCACCAGCTTCCCCCCAAATGAGCAAGGGTGTTTGAGAGATGGCGACGCGTTATAAACACAGACCAAGAAAGCCTCAGAAGAGCAGGCAGCAGCAGAAACTGAAATGAAAAGAGAAATTGGTTTTGGACTTCACATTTTTCCCACACATTTAAGCATTTAGATAACCCGGAGCAAGAGGCAGCTGCATAGAACACTGCAAAGCCTACCGAACCAGTTGGGGTCAGGAGCACTGGTTTGCAGTCACCAGGTGACCTGCTTCGCCTCCTGGGGGGGCAGCTACCAGCTCTATGTAGGAGAAGGTCGCACAGCATGTGACAGAGGCTTTGGGCCCAGCTCTGCCTCCTACTAGAATTCGGAATGGGCAAGACCCTTACCCTCCCTAAGCCTTGCATTAGGGGACATCTGTAAAGTGGGGACAACGGTACTTCCTTGTGGGGTCACTGTGAGTATTGCGACAGGGTGGAGGGCCTGGCATGGCAGAGTCCAGCACGGAGTGGGTACTCGATGCACAGCAATACTTAATAATAACAAAATAACCCATTCTACTAAGTGATGTATCTCAAGAATGGAAAAACAACATGTACTCACCAGCAAATTGGTATTAACGGATCAACACTTAAGTGGACTTATAGGAATAACATTTATCGGGTGTCGGGCGGGTGGGAGGGGGAAGGGGGCATGGGCAATATATGTAACCTTAACATTTGTACCCCCATAATATGCTGACATTTAAAAAAAGAAGCACCATGTCCCAGACGATGCTCAAAATCTATGGAATCTATGAACTCACCTAACTATCCCAGTAGACTTATGCATTGCATTCCGTTTACTTGCCAGGAAGCTGCCACGTTCTCTGGAAGCAGCCCCTGGCTGAGATGGAGTTTGGGTGCAAGGTGCTTCTAAGGATCAGCACCTGTCAGGGGCAGGGAGTGGGACTGGGCAGAGGAAGAACTCTGACCGCAGAGCAGGTCCAGCAAAGCCTGACCCACACAGGAGGGAGCTCTGGGGTGTGATCGCCTTGGCCTGCCTCAGGCTTTCCCTGGGTGGCTCAGGCAAGGCCGTGTCCTCAGGCAAGGTGGCTCTCTGCAGTCAGACCAACCCAGGGGGCTGGAAGCTGTGTTCTGACCTCACTCCTTGTCAGGGAGCAAGTCCTTCCCCAAAAGGAGACCTGAGCAGCACAGTGCATTTCCAAGGGAGGTATTGGAGACACAAATAATTCACCAACGGGCCTGAAGAATTAGTGGCAAAGTTGACATTCAAATCCAGACAGTGCAGCGTCACAGGCTATGCTTAGAACTGCTATACTTCACTGCCTCCTAACAAGTGATGTCTGTGTTGCACTTTATGATTCGTAAAGTCTGTTCTCCTCCTTGCGGTTGGACCCTCCCTACAGCCCTGTCTGCTCTGCACTTCAGATCAGGAAACGGGATCAGAGACTTCGTGGTCTCTCACCCAGGGTCACACACACAGCGGCAGAGCGATATCTGGACCCAGTTACCTGACTCCCGGGCCAGCTGTTCCAGGAAGCCACACGGCCTCCCACAGTCCTCCCTGCAGTCCCAGCCTCTCAGCCGTATGCTCCAGGGCCTTGCTCGACCGAGACGTGGGGCTGTCCTGCGCGCTGAGCGACGCAGCGTGCTCGGCATCGGGCAAGAGCGCATTAGGGACACGAATGCCCCTTCGCAGGCAGAGGCCACGGTGGTGGCAGGCCCGGAGGTGTGTGGCCTGGGGGGAGGACACATCTGCCTCCCAGGACGCCCTCCTGCCTGCAGGGAGCGCCCTGATAAGCAGAGAGCAGGGGACAGGGAGGGGACTGACCTTGGCTGTCGCTCATGCCTTTCAACACGCCACACACAGACGCAGGCTCGTCTCGGCTCGGGCAGAGGCGCGCGCAGAGCAATGCAAATGAGGCAGCGATGTCACCGGTATGGAAAGAATAGCAATATTATCCTAATGGCTCTAAAATGAAATGCAATCACGGGAGGAAATTTACCCTGAAATCGTGTTCATCCGCTTTATGGAGCAGCTTCTCACCTTGGGGCCGCCACCCTGGGCACCGTCTCCCCTGAGGGATGGGGCTGCAGAGGCCTGTTTAACGCGTGAGCTGCTGGGACAACCGCTCCCGGAGCTACAGCCTCCTGGCCCATCTGCACACCGGCCAGCGACGTCAGCAGCTTGGGCACACTGGCACACCACGGCCGTGAGCACCAGCGGTGGCCACTTCCTTGTGGGGTGAGCCCTGGGTGACCGGGTGGCATCACAGCTGCTCTGGTTCCCCAGCCGGGGCACCCCTGTGACTGCTCCCATGCGCAGAACCGAAGCTGGACACGCGCACGGGCCTCTAGCCTCTTCACACTCGGCCCAACAAAGAGTTCCGGCTCCGTCCGCAGCTGCGCGGCACCCCGGCACCCCCGGCACCCCCGGCACCCCCGGCACCCCCGGCCGCGCGGGCCGCACGCAAAGGCTCACGGCTCTCAGACACCGCGCGGGCTCCTCCTGCGTGCGGGTCCCCGCCCGAGGCCTGGCCCAAGTGGCCCCTCCTCCACGCGCTGTCCTGGCCTCCTCCCACCCGAGTCGAGGGTGCCCTGGTCTGAGCTCAGTTCCTGGCACCACACTCTGTGCAGGACACAACCTCCATTGTCCACCGGCCTTCTCCCCTGCTGGCAGTGCGGGCCTCCTGCAGCTCTGCCCTGGGTCCCCAGATGCTCAGCCCACCCTCACCCGCCTATGACCCTCACACGCACTTGCTGAAGGATGGCCTGAAGGTGACCGACAGTCGGCCTGAAGCAGGGACCTGTCCCTCTTTCCCCTGAGTCCTGCTATCTGTGAGCTGACCTGCCCAGGCTCTGAAAATGACATGCAGAACCCACGTGCGGGGCACAGGGCAACGCTACCAGCTAATATGGGTAAAGACACCCCGGCCCCAGGCTCAGTGGTGCAGAGAACAGCGCCACACAGCTACAGGTTTCTGATCTGAGCACCAGCCCTGTGACTTCCTTCATTACCCCCGCAGCACACACACACACACACACACACACTGCACTCACATACGGGCACATTTGTACATATCCACACCCACATAAACACACATGTTTACACACACACACATGCACTCACACCCTCACGCATACACTAACACATACACACACAATCACATGCACTCTCACACATACACACACGCACATGGTCACAGGCATGCACTCACATGTAGACACACACATTGCTCACATACACAGGTGTTCACATGCATATGTGCACATGAGTGCATACATACACACTTGTACACACCCGCACACATGTTCACACGCACTTCCTCACTCTCGCACACACACAAACACAGATGCCCTCTATGCCCTCTTATCCTTGGCCATCTTTCAGATGAATTATAAACACTACAACCTTTTTGCAGTCCCAGGAACTGTCATTTCTGAATCCCCTCCTCTCAATCCTGTTCAGTTCAGGAGCCCTTTCTCCAAATTGAGACTTGGAGAAAGACAGCTGGCCACTGGGTAACATAAAGAGAAGATATCAATGTACCTCAGAGGCCAGTTCAGTTCTCTCCTCTCCACCTACTTCCCAGTTGGTTTGAAGCTTTCCTCATAAAATAGGGAAGATGAAAGACAGGTGAGTGGGGTCCCTCCTCCCCATTTCAGACATGACCCAGGGCCAGAGCCCTCTGCTCCGGTCTCGAATCCCTAAGCAGCCCTCTGCTTCCCTCTCATCCTGCCTCCAACAAGGGTGCAGGCTTCCCCACAGGCTGGGACGCTGCTGGGACATCCCAGGTGTAGGAGGTGGCAGTGATAAGGGACTGCTCCCCCTAGAGTTGTCTCAGGGGGAAGGGATGATAGCTGAGAGGACAGTGTGCATGATCATCTGAAAGTGAGGTGCAGTTCCTGTGCCCTTTGTTCTTCTCCGACTTTTGCTCTGGCTTGGGGCATCCCATGGGAGTAGGGGGTTTCCTCAGCCTGTCCCCTGGGAGGGGGCCAAATGTCCTCTGGGATGCCCAGGAGGGTGACCTGGATGGAGGGAAGAGCCCTGCCACCTGCCATCTTTGGTCTCAGTTTCCCCATCTGTGAAATGCAGGGTGGAGTGTGCAGATTTAGAGTTCTTTAGTCGTTGGTGTAATAAGTTACCTAGACTGGTTGGGCTTTAAGGAGAAGCCACGTAAAGAAAATGCTTCTTCCATAAAGCCCGAGCTGAGAGAAGGGCACTTAGGAGGCTGATGTACAAGCCACCAATGTGTAGAAAGACCCCATCCAGACCTCTGAACTCTGCATTCAGACCCCACTCCTGAGCAGTTGTGGTGACTCACTGTAGAGGAAAGACTCTGGCTTCTCTACCATGTGACCTTGGGCAAAGTCCTGTCCCCATCCACACCTGGTCTCTTCGTCCTTCAGTTGAGCAGATTGAACGAAGTGATCTTGAGCCCCTTCTCTTCTGTGGTTGTGTAGTGTCCATGGATGGGTTCCCAGCTGCCACCATCACTCCCACTGTGCCCTGAATGGAAGTTCTGCCCCTGCCGCCAGCCTATCCCTTGGGTCCTGCTCCTGCCCTCCCTCCAAGAAGCCTTCCCTGCCCACTTCTCTGCACGGTGCTTGCACCCTCCATGGACACTGGTTTTCCAGGTCTTTGGCTTTACCCAGCCCCTGTCCTGAGTTGCCCTTTGACATCTAAATATGTCTGATGTGCCTGCATCTGGGGTGCAGCTTCCCTTCCTTCCTTTTGCACAGCGCAGCGTGTGGGGTATACTTAGGGAACTGTGAGGGGTTTAGCTAATTCACAAATGGCTTTGGAATTTTAAGGCAAAAGAAAAGCCTAACATGGTGCTAGGCCTATTTTAGATGCTCCACAAATTATAATTTCTTTTCAGTGACATTTTCAGAAAGGGTCAGAGAGGGGATTAGAATAAATATCAGAGATCTGAACTAAAAGCTGTCACTAGCTGCTGCTTCCTGTATATCCCTAAAAACACAGCTTCAGACTCATTTCCTATCAAATCATATGCCATGTATCAAGTGACCTGGAAAAAACAGAGAAGCAGTGCAGCAAAGACAGCAGATTTCTTAACCTTCACCCCTCACCCCCATCCCAGTGTGTGAGGGGACATCTCTCTTCTGCCTGTCTGCCAGATTCTGCCAAGTACACCTGGTGTGCAGAGCGCCAGAAGAACATGGCCATGGGGCCATCCTGATACCTCCAGAAATGGAAAGAAAACCCAGGGCCTCACAGAGGGTGAGAGCTGGGGTGAGTTGGGCACCTCCCCACTCAAAGAGGAAGGAGAGGCTGATGCTCAGCGAGAAAGGGGGCAGAGGAGCCACACATGCACACAGCCTTCTGAGCCCCCACCAAGGAATGAAGCAGAAGTTGGGACCAAGGTAAAAGATCCTGGAACCCTTCTATTCACAGGGCTCCCCTAAATGAGCTGCCAGATGAGACAGAGAAAATGTGTCTGTTTTTAAGCATCAAATGCAGAGATATGGAAAACCACACATAAAAATGGGGCATGAAAATTTCCAATGGGAAGCACATTAGGAGGTGTTTTGAGCTCTGAACCCAGTGTCTCCTTTGAACATCCCTGAACTCTGAGGAGCCTGCTCTGGAAGTCAGAATCCAGACCTTTGAGAGACAAGAAACACAGGCAACACAGTCATTCCTAGCCAGTGAGGGTATCTTCAGAAATACTCAGGAACTATCTGAGAGACCCTTGTCATAGCAGGGAGGCCAAAATGCCCAGGAAAGAATTGATACTTGGGAGTATCAAACTAAGGGGAGGCCCAGGGGCCCTTTCTCTCCATCAGGAGCCATTCCTGTGTCTTCTCAACCTGCTCTCAAGGTGGCCAGGACAATCAGCAGCCCCCGGAGTCCCCTTCATTGTGTATTGGTATTTCTGCAATTATCAGGGCCCTCAGCTGTTCCTATCAGGTCAGGAATGATGAAAGACTCTCATTATTACATTGGGTTGATCCACTTCTCCCTCACTCTGCATGCCTGACAGAGCAAAGGGGCATGCTCTCCAATAGATAAATCAAAGAATAGAAAAGAAACTCTTTGACTCTTATTCATATAATGTCTGACAAATAATAAAAAAGTCTAGACAGATGAATATTAAAATGAGATTGTTAGTCAAACAACAAACAATAGGATTAAACCTACAGATTTTTCAAATATTGAAGTTAATAAAATAATTATTATAAACATGCTGAAGAAATAAAGAAAAACATAGACAAATGGATGGAAAGATGGGAAACCAGCAGATAAGTGAAATCTAAAGAATAAAGCCAGATATGCATTCTAGAATTGAAAAATATATCTGAAATAAAAAACTTATTGGATGGACTTAGATTGCTCAAAAAGAGAGGATTAGTTAACTAACAAATACTACAATAGAATTTTTTCAACTTAACCACATAAACTAAATTTAAAATTAAGAGTGAGGAACAACATGTGAAATCCAGTGAAAAATCTCATATATAAGTAAAGGTAGTTCCAAAAGGAGAGAAAGTAGAGAATGGGAAAGAAACAACATTGAAGTATCAATGATCAGGAGCATTGCAAAACTGGTAAAACACCTCAACCTGCATAGTCAAAAATATCAGCAAGACATAAGCTGAGAATATACAAAGAAAAACACATCTACACATATAATTGGCAGATGGGTTAAAAATAAATATAAGATGAAATCTCAAAGGTAACCAGAGAAAAAACTGTATTACTTTCAGAAATAATGATAGCTGAAGAAATACAGTTTCAAAAGAAACTGAGGAAGCCCAAAGATAAAGGAATTATAGAGTTAAAGAGCTGAAAATAAAAACTCCCATTTCTCAATAGTCTTAAGAAATTAAAGTAAAATGAAGATATTTTCAAACAGAAGTAGGAAGAATTTCTCACTAGCATGTCCTTACTATAGAGAATATCATAGAAACTACTTAGGATGAAGACACAGGTCCCAACTAGAAACATATAATTTCAGGAAGACATAAAAAGCTCTAGAAATATGTGAATAAATGTGAAATAATATTGACTGCTTAAAGCAACTATAAAAAATTTCTTATGGGGCTATTACATATGAACAAGTAAAATATATGCTAAAATAGTAAACACAGGAGGCAAGATAATAAATATAGTAAAAACTATTGCAAATTCTTGAATTGTTCATAAAGCAGTAAGATACTAAGCTAAGTTTTATTAGAATATGTAAACATAGCTAAAATTTTAATAAGGGAACCAAATTGAAATAATGGTCTTAATCCAAAAAATGTATAAAAAGAGTAACAAAGGAAATAAAAATTGTTGAGACAAATGAAAAAATTAAGATGGTAGAATTAAGCTCAAGCATATTAGTAATTATATTAATGGCAATTGAAATAATCTCTCTAACACGCAGTCATAGTTGTTAAAAAATATATCCAACTACAATATATTTATGAGAGACACTTCAACTAAGGACAAAGATATATTGAAAATAAAACAACAACAACAGACATACTATAGGAACATACACACATACACATATACACACAAACACAAACATAGGAAAAGAAAAAGAAAAAGAAAGTATCTGAAACACAAATATAAGAGATAAAATATTATTTCTTTCTTTAACAGTGTTCACATAAAATACAATCACCCATTTAAAATCTACAAACTATGTTTTTATTTAGTATACTCAGAGAAATCTGCAACCACAACCAAAATCCATCTTAGAACCCTTTCATTACCTCAGCAACAACAACAAAAAACCCTGCTTATTTTAGCTATTGCCTATATCTATTCAGGTTTTTTGGGGGGGGGGTTTGTGTTTTTTTTGAGACAGAATCTCACTCTGTTGCCCCGGATAGAGTGCCGTGGGGTCAGCCTCGCTCGCAGCAACCTCAGACTCCTGGGCTCAAGTGATCCTCCTGCCTCAGCCTCTAAAGTAGCTGGGACTACAGGCATGCGCGACCATGACCTGTTAATTTTCTATTTTTGGTAGAGATGGGGTCTCGCTCTTGCTCAGGCTGGTCTCAAACTCCGGAGCTCAAACGATCTGCCCGCCTTGGCCTCTCAGAGTGCTAGGATTACAGGCATAAGCCACCACGCCCGGCCTCTATTTATTCAGTTTTTCACCATTAAGTATGATGTTAGCTATGGGGCTTTTTTTGTATATGCCTTTTATCAGGTTACGGAAGTTACCTTTTATTTCTAATTTGTTGAATATTTTTATGATGAAAGACATTGAATTTTTTCATATGACTTTTGCAAATCTATTGAGATGACTATTTGATTTCTTTTTTGAATTCTACTGACATGTATATATAGTGTTTGATTTTGGGGTGTCAAATCAACATTGCATTCCTGGTATAAATCCCATTTGGTTGTGGTGCATAATTTTTTTTATGTATTACTGGATTCAATTTGCTATTATTTTATTTTATTTTATTTTATTTTATTTTTCCTGTGCATGGATGCCAGCAGATTTTAGCTAGTATTTTCTTGAATATTTTTATGTTCATATTTGTAAGGGATATCAATCTGTAGTTTTCTTGTGATATCTTTACCTACTTTTGATATCAGGATAATGCTGACATCATAAGTTGGGAAATATTCTGTCCTCTTCTAATTTTTGGAAGAGATTGTGATAAATTTAGTAATACTTCTTATTTGAGTGTTTGGTAAAATTCAGCAGTAAAGTCATCGGGGCGTGGTTTTTTTTGTATGGGGGGTAGTTTTTGTTTCTGTATTTTTTTAAATTACTACTTCAGTCTATTCACTTGTTATAAGTCTCTCCAGAGTGTCTGTTTATTCAGGAGCCAGTTTCAGTATTTGCATCTTTCTAGGATTTTGTTCATTTCATCTAAGTTATCTAATTTGTTGGTGTACAATTATTTATAACATTCCTTTTATATCTGTAGAGTCAATAGTAGTTTCCTTTTTCATTTCTGACTCTAGTAATTTAATTCTTCTTTCTTCTTGATCAATCTAGATAAAGCTTTATTGATTTTGTTGATGTTTTCAAAGAACCAGCTTTTTGTATGATTATAATAGGTCAAAGATTCATTTTATAATGTCTAGAGTAAACACCAATATAATGATAAAGTTTATAACTAATGATTTTGTAGAGTAAAAATGGAATAAGAAGTGTTTAACTGATATAGAATAAAATGGAATATGAAATTGATAGTTCAAATAAAAAACAAATACCCAAATGTACATTAGGTATAAACACAACCATATCAATGATTACATTAAATGCAAATGGGCTAACCACTCAAATTAAAAATAAATGATTACATATATAAGAATATATGTATGTATATATATATATATATATGACTAGAGAAACAGTTTAAATATGATGTGGTCAGAAAAGCAAAAATAATTGGATAAAAAACATTATGCCATGTAAACACTAACCAGAAGAAAGCTGGTGTGGGTCATCTCAGACAAAGTAGAATTTTAGGCAACAAGTGTTGCTTGAGATAAAGAGGACTATGTCATAAGGATCTATTTGCCACAAAGAAATCACAATTCAAAATATGAATGTATCCAATGTCATAGCTGCAAAGCCAAAAAGGAAAAAGTTAAGCAGAAACAAAAGGAGAATTAGATAAATTCATAAATATTTAGGGAGACTTTATCATACCACTCTTAATAGCTAGTCAAACAAGCAGATACATATCCAAAGAGATATGGATCAGGCCAGTGAAATTAGCAGCCTTAGCCTAATTTTATACCCAGCCAAAACAGGATTCATATTTTCCCAAAATGCACAAAGAAGATTTACTATACCAGCCACATATTGGGTACATAGATAAAACCACCAAATTTGTTTAAAGATAAAAATTATTCTCAGTACATTTTCTGACTCTAATGAAACTAAGATAGAATTCAGTAACAAAAAGGTAGCTAGAAAACCTCTAGCCACAGAAATTTTAAAAATATACTTCTAAAGGACACATAGGTCAAAGAAAAAAATCAAAACAGAAAGTAGAAAATATTTTGACCTTAATGGAAATGTAGCTATGACATATCAAATTGATGGGAAATATCTAAATCAATGCTTAGAAGAAATTTATCACCATAACTGCATATATGTAAAAGAAAGCCTGAAAATCAATCAGAAAATTAAAAATCCACCATCTGCAGAAAGTAGAGAGAGTAGATCAAACCTAAGAAAGTAAAGAAACAATAAAAATAAGATTAAACATTATACATGTTAAACAAATACAGAAAAGAGAAAATAAATTTTTAATATCATAAATGAAAAAGGACACAAGCAGATCTTATAGGCATCATAAAAAAAATAAAAAGATACTGTGAAAAATTTTATACTATGAAATGAAAATTTGCATGAAACCTAAAACATTACTTAAGAAAACATTCCACCAAAATGACAGAAGGGAAGATAGAAAATATGAACATCACAGTGCAAATAAAAAAATTAAATCAATAATTACAAACAATTCCACAAAAAACACCCTTAGTCCTGATGGTAAATGTTTACAAAGTTATAGGAAATAAGTAATACCAATCTTACAGACTCTTTCAGAAAATAAAGAGAAATCACTTTCAAATTATGTTTATGTGGCCATTAAGTACTTGATATCAAAATCTGAAAAGGAAATTATCATGCAAAAGTAAACTTACAGACAAAGCTCTCTTATAAATAAAAAAATTAGAGCTCTGAGACAATATCTTGATTAAAAAACAAGAAACTCTTAGTGATACAGAAATAGAAGGCAATATCCTTAATGAGATGCATACCCTGTACAACAACTTACAGCAAACTTACGTGTAAGTTATTGAAAGAAATTCCTCTGAGATTATGGATAAGAAAAGGACCCCACTATTATCTTTTCTTCATCAATATTTTATTGATTTTCTTAGCCAGTGCAATTAGGAAATGAGTAAGTAGAACAAAATTTAAAATGGAAGAATATAAAACTGTTTGTTTGCAGATTCCTTAATAATATCATAGTACAGTAGGACCTTCAAAGGAATCTACATATATTATAATTAATAAACTTAGCAAATTCATCAGATATAAGGTCAATATATAAAAATCAGTTGCATTTCTATATACTCAGAGTATCAATAAACAAATAGAAAATATTTTAATGATATTATTTATAATTTTATCAGAAAATTCCAAATCCTTTCTATTAATATAAATGATGAACAAGTCCTCTACATTGAAAACTATAAAGCAATCATTGAGATAAATTCAAAAGATCAAAATAAAGGATGGGTTATGTGATCATTAGAAGGCTCAAGGTGATGAGGGATGTCATTTCTCCCTGAAGGTTGTGTAACTCAACACAACACAGTCCCAAACAAATCCCAGTTGGGTGTGTGAGTCTGTGTTTTGTGGGTAAATTCATGGCTGATCCAAATATCCATGCTGAAATTGCACAGGGTCCAATTATATCTAAGGCTTCCCTCATGTAGGAAGAGAAGGAGGAGGAAGAGGGAGGAGAAGGAAAGAAAAGGAAAAAGGAGAAGAGGAGGGAGACAAGGAGGAGATTAAGAAAATTGAAGGACTTACATTATCAGATATTAAGATATATCATAAACCTGCAATTAATTATACAATGTGGTATTAACACAAGGAGAGACAAACTGATGAATGAAAGAGAGTAGAAGCCAGAAATGGATCAACACACACACATGCACACACATATTCATGACACACATCTATATCCATTCACTTGACTTTTTACAAAAGTGGTACTAAGATCTGTCGGGGGAGATGAAATTTTCAAAAATAGTTGCAGATGAAAATGGCAAAGTCAAACAAGACCCCTGAATACTTCCCACTCTTGGAACTGGGGGAAATGTCTAAGACATGTAGATTATTTCCTTCCTTTTCTTTCCACCTTCTAACACCTCCCTTCTCAAGATCTTCTTGTCCTGAGAACAATTACTCTCCTAGGAATACAGCCAACATATATTCTCCAAAGACAGGTAATAAAAAGGTTTATGGAAACGTTATCCCTAATACACCCCAACTGGAAACTCCTCAAATGCCCATTAACAGAAAAATAACGTATGATATATTCACAGAATGGAATACTAAAGAGCAATGAGAATAAACAAACCACAGCTACACATAACAATTTGGATAAACCTCACAAACATAATGTTGAACAAAATAGGCCAGATCCAAGAGGGTACATACCAAATGATCACTTACATTAAGTTCAAACACAGGAAAACCCAATAGTTTCTTTTGAGAGTCAAGGTAGGGTGTACCCTTGGGTAGAAGCTGTAATGTAAGAGAGGAGCTTCTAAGATCCTGGTCATGTTCCATGTTCTTGAGCTGGGTGCTGGCCACCGACACTGGTGTGCTCTAACTTCCCCTTGTGCTTATCAAGGCAGGAAGGGCCAATGTGCCCTGCTCCATGCACAGAGAGAGAAACTTAGCCACTAGAAGGACAAGCAAATTTCTCAAGGAACTGGGCTGATCCAAGGGCTCTGGATTCCCGGGAAGAGACAGAGCTGCTCTATACAATATGGTGGGCACTGCCTATATGCTGCTATTTTAATTTAAAATGATTCCAATTAAATAAAATTGAAAATGCAGTTCTCAGTCACCTTGGCCACTGTTCAAGTGCTCCACATCCTCATGGGGCTGGTGGCTACCGTGTGGGCCACAAAGAGAGCGAGCATTTCCATCCTCACGGAAAGTTCTGCCGGACCGCTGGACGGTGTGGTCTACAAGGACCAGCGGGAAAGCCAGGACCAACCGACTCCTCAAGGCGCTGAGTCATCCCGAGCCTCTCACTGGCCACTTAGGGGCCTGCTGGAGGGGCGCAGAGCCCCGCAAGAGGATGTGCCGGGGCTGGCTCTCCGCCACCAGGAGGAGTATGTCACGGGGTCCTGCCCACCTTCCTGCCATCACTGCGAAGGCGCTCACTGTGTTTCTGGTCCCAAAGGACTCACACTTCGGACTTCAGCTCTTAGTAAAGTTTTCTTTCCATAAAAAGGATTTCTGGTCTGGAGGAATTAGGGGAGACCGTCCTTGGAGAGAGCACCTTCCAAACTCCTGAACCCACCCACCCTCATCTCGGACCGAGGAAGGCAGTGAACCCCCCACCTCATCTCAGACCGAGGAAGGCAGTGAACCCCCCACCTCATCTCGGACGGAGGAAGGC
>VSMD01137539.1:0-22350 GCA_008750895.1 Mirza zaza | reverse complement strand
TGAGGAGTGCCAAAGACCTGGAAATTATACCTACCTTGGCTGACAATATCTAAGTGTCTATTTATTTATGGCTCACTTTCTTCCATAAAGAACTTGAAGTGCCTTATAAAAGTACATACAAGAGGATAAAATAAGTAGTTGAGATAATCAGGGCAAAAGGGAGATACAGATAAGAAAATAAAACAGGGGTAAGAGTCACACCAATAAATGTACCCCAAACACTTGTGTAGTTATAGAGGTGACCTACAGGTTTGGCTCTAAGCTTTCATGGGGCCAAAGTAAAAAATGAATTATGATCAATTATATAACACATCCTTAAAATTAAAAACAATCCAGTTGTTCAGGAAAAGGAAGTCTTTTCTGTTCCTAAGACCCAGACGTATTTTCTTAAATCTGAGATCAACTTATTTCCTGAAGCTTCCTGTGGAAGGCCATATGATAGAGTGACCAACATCCTTTACAGGAGTTCCTGGCATTGTCTTAACAATGTAATGGGCCAATGACACAATGCAGGAGTGCAATTCAAAAGAAGCAAATCTAGATGGGACCAAAATGAAGTGTTTTAAAGGTAAAATTTCATATAGCTCAGCAAATGGTTACCGTATCCTTTCTTGGAACCCTCCATAAAATTGATTGCAAACTTTTCGATCAGAATGACTGTGAGAGTCAAAGGTTGTAGGCAGCGGCAGAAAGCTGGAGTCCGGTTGTTCTCTGTTCCCAGTGAAGTTCTGGTCTAGAAGTTTTGACACACAGGTGGTTGGGATTTTAGGTGCCTGATGGAATAACCCATCGTTCACCTTAACACTGGGTCCTCTCAGGTAGAGCCAGTCTCCTGTCTTCAGAAGGGGGTCTGCCTATCTCCATTGACAGCCTCATGGGACCTAGGCCCCTGAGTCATGCATCCCCCTAGCACGGTAAACATTTCAGCGTAGTCCTGCCAGTCATCCATTTAGGCCAGTGCACATTTCCAATAAAACAGCTCTAGAGCATCTGACTTTCATCAGTGTAGCTTTCTAGTGAGCCTTCTGAGAAAAGTAGATGGAAATTGTATGTGAAGGTAACTGACTATTTTGATCTTTTGAATGTAATTGTTAGATATTAGCCAATCTGAATAATGACTTTAATTTTAGACTAATGTTAAGCTTTGTGGCAATAATCGAATGGCAGAATCAACTATCCATTGTGGCCATTTCCAATGCAAGAAGCTGAACACCTGTCCTCAGCATTACTCCTAGTGTGTGCTTCATCTCCTCGCACAGGGGGCCAGACTCCCCCTGCGAACGTGGTTTCCAGCTGGCAACGCTCCATCTACTTGCTCTTAATCTGTTCCATTTAGGAGTCGGGTCACATCAGGTTGATAAGCAGGCCTTCCTTGATTCGGGGACATATCACAGCTGAGCCTAGACTGCCATCGCAGTGGCAACCTGTGGCTCCCTTTTCTGGCACGTCCCTTAGCCTTTTCCTGAGCCATGTTTCTGGACTGTACCCCATGACCGTGCTTGGGTCTGGCTCCTAGAGGCCTGCTGTGCTCTGCAGCAATCTGGCTCAGCTTTGAAGAAGG
Source organism: Mirza zaza (assembly GCA_008750895.1). NCBI lineage: Eukaryota > Metazoa > Chordata > Mammalia > Primates > Cheirogaleidae > Mirza > Mirza zaza. Next base: position 20,789 of record VSMD01137539.1, on the reverse strand, counting down.
CAGTAAATGGGGAATTTCACTATTTTGCCATAACTTTACAATGATTTTATTTTGGACTCAGACCTTTATTTCTTATTGTTTGTGATATTTCTATTCTGACAAATTTCATAGTGTATAGATTCACTTTTTAAGTGGTATTTATTTCTTTTAATTTTGTTACTTGTAAGCATTTTGTGATTATTTACATTTCCTGTCTGTGAAATTGTTATTAGATGTCCAGCAAGCAATGAATTAAGCATTTATCTATATCCTTTTTTTCCTCCTTCTCTACTCTTTTATCTTCCCAACCCTAATTGTAAACACTGTCCAAATTTTGCATTTCAGAACTCTGGCTCTTTTTTAGGTTTTCTTCAGAGAATTTCACTCATTCTCCTTGTGATCCTCAGCTTTGTACTGTGACAATGACTCAAAGAATCTACCACATGGGAAGTGCTCATGTGTTTCATTAGTACAGGTATATGTCTAAAAACCATTTATTAGTAATTAGTAACGTATATAACATTGTGTTGGGATTGTTGTCTCAGAACTCTCAGGTTTGGATGTGGAGAGAGACTTATAAATATGGTAGTTGCTAATGAAAGTTATGTTCAGGATGTTGGTGAGAGGAGAGAAGGCGGCAAACTGAATCATCCTTGAGAGTCAGGGAAAATCCCTCAGTCACAATATTTCAGCCAATCTTTAGAAGATGGCGGGTGTTCATGTTAGGAAGAGGGACAAGTTTAAGAAAAACATGCTGTATCATGACAAGGACGTAGGGTGTTTAGAGGCCTGTCAATAATCTGGCGTGGTGGGCCAGGCGCCAGTGCTGTTGGTAGGGGGTTATATTTCGTTCCCCAGCCTCATGATGTTCAGGCTGCGGTCTGCGGATTCCTGGGGTTCCACAGATAGGTTCTTACAGTGTGTAAGAGTTTGCTATTGAACTTCTCAATATGCTTAAATTATAAGCATATTCTACATCATTCAAATCATTGCTGCCTTGGAGTGGTGCTGGTCCACAAACTATTTGTTTCCAGTTCATAATGAGATAACCATGGAAGCTTGGGAGTAAGTGTTTAGAAACACACAGCAATTTGACTTGATTGCAAGTCATCCAAGTGTAGGATTTTTTTTAAAGTCAGGTTATTGAGGTAGTATTTATACACAGAAAATTCATATTTTTAAAACATAGTTAAATGAGTTTTAAAGTCATATAACCACCACATAATCAAGATATAGAAACTTTCCATTGACCCAGAAAGTTCCCTCATATCCTACCATAGCCAGCCACTGATCTGTTATCTGTAATGTCACTTTTTCTAGAATGTCGTATAAATGGAATTTCGTTGTAGATAGTCTTTGGTGACTGTTTCCTTTTGCTAAGCCTAATGCTTTTGAGATTCATTTATTTTGTTGTATATATAATTTATTTATTTATTTATTTTTATTTTTTTATTTTAGCATATTATGGGGGTACAAATTTTAAGGTTTCAAATAATGCCCGTGTCCCCCCTCTCCCCACAAGTCTGAGCTTCAAGCATGACCATCCCCCAGACGGTGCACATCTCACTCATTATGTGAGTGTATGTATGTACCTGCCCCCCTTGCCCCTCCCACCCACTCAATACCCAATTAATGTAGTTCCTATGTATCCACTTAGGTGCTGCTCAGTCAATACCAGTTTGCTGGTGAGTATGTAGTGCTTGTTTTTCCATTCTTGGGATACTTCATTTAGTAGTATGGGTTCCAGCTCTATCCAGGAAAATACAAGATGTGCTATATCACTGTTGTTTCTTAGAGCTGAATGGTACTCCATGATATACATATACCACATTTTATTAATCTACTCATGAATTGATGAGCTCTTGGGTTGTTTGCACAGCATTGCAATTATAAATTGTGCTGCTCTAAACATTCGAGTGCAGGTGTCTTTTTCATAGAGTGTCATTTGATCTTTGGGGTAGATGCCCAGTAGTGGGGTTGCTGGATCAAATGGTAGATCTACTTGTATCACTTTCAGGTATCTCCATGTTGCTTTCCACAGAGGTTGAACTAGTTTGCCGTCCCAATAGCAGTGTAGGAGTGTTCCTCTCTCTCCGCATCCACGCCAGCATCTATTGTTTTGGGACATTTTGATAAAGGCCATTCTTACTGGAAATAAGTTTTTATTGCTGTATGGATGTACCACAATTTTTCCATTAACTAGTGATGGACATTTGGGTTGTCTCTGGTCTGGGCCTGTTCTGAATAAAGCTGTTATGAACATTGTGCATTGGACTTTCAATGTACATATGTTTCCATATCTTAGGTGAATACCTGGGAATGAATTGCTATGTCATATGCTAAGTATATGTTTAACTCAGGGTTTCTCTGCTGATGTTTTGGTTTGGATAATTCTTTGCTGTGGGGGACTGTCCCGTCGATTATGGGATGTTTAGCAATATCCTTGGCTTCTGCCCACTGAATGTCAGGATATTCCTACTCCCCATTTTGACAACCAAAAATGTCTCCAGGCCTTGATAAGTGTCTACCTTGTTGACTAAAATTTCCGCTACTTGAGAACCATTGGTTTATTGTAAGAAAGTACCAAACTGTCTTTCAAAGTGGCTTGATCACTTTGCATTCCCACCCAGTAACTTATGAGTTCCAGTTTTCATGGATCATATCTTAATTTTTATTCATTTCCATGTATTTTCTAATTTCCCTTGTGATCACTTCTTTGACTTATGGATTATTTAGAAGTACATTACTAAACTTCCCAATATTTGAGAGATTTTTCAGATATTTTTCTACTGTTAATTTCTGATTTATTTGCATTTTGGGCATAGAATATTCTTTTTACATTTTCAATCATTTTAAATATTTGAAATTTGTTTTGTATTCCAGAATATGGTGATGAATGGCCCATGTACACTTGAAAGGAATGTGCATTCTGTTATTGAGCAGATTGTCATCTGCATAATCTTATATGTGACAAATTGTCAGCCTGTGATGTAGTGGAAATTTTTAAAAAGTGTACTTCATCAAATACCACTGCCTCTCAATCTCTCTGTAGCTTATTGCCGAATGCCTGTGTTTCCAATCACCTTTATGATTGCCTTGATGACAAGTGATGACTAAAGGTGCTGGTATTTAACTTACAATGAAGTCTTTTTCCTCCTGGATCTCGAGCATCTAATCTTGTGGCTCCATGAGGGTTCAACAGAGTGAATGAGATCTGTGAAACAATTATAAGTTCTTTAGAAAGACATTATGTGCAAAATAAAAACAAGGACAAGATGTTAGACATGGCTTGAGAGGAACCCCATCTGTGTCTCCAGATGCCTGTCCTATACCCTGTCCCTTTGCTATCGAAGAGATTCCCTCATTCTGGAATTTCCTATCATCTTTCTCCACATTGTGGATTTGGATTAGTGTCCTTACCCCCTCTTCCCAACCTGGGTAACAAGTCACCTCACACTCAGTGCCCTAAAATAACACAAACCTATTATATCACAATTATGTCCTTACATCAGGAGTCCAGGAGTCCGGGAAAGGATCAACAGGGTCCTCTGCTCAAGATCTTACCAGTGTGACATCAAGTTGTCTGCAAGGCTAGAGCCCGGTCTGCTTCTCTCTCATTCAGGTTGTTTGACTCCTCTGGTTGTAGAAGGGATGTTCCCGTTTTCTCACTGGCTGCTGGGGCCTCTCTCAGCTCCTTTATGCCTTCCTGAGGGCCGAGCCATGGGGCCCTTCCGACATGGCAGCCCACTCCTCACAGCCCGCCAGGGAACCTCTCTCCAGTCTGTCAGGGTGGAGTCGTATATAAAGTAAAGCTATCACAGGCGTGAAGTCTCATGCTACTCACAGGTCCCACCCACACTTAACGGGGGGGTGGGGGGTGTTTACACAGTGCATGTGCAGGGGGTGAGTATCTTGGGGGCCGTCTCAGCCTGCCATGGTATCCTGCTCATGCTTTGGTGTCCAGTTGGAATTATGTTTCTTTCACGAGCTCATTTCATAAGTTTTCCAGCAGTATGAATTGTTCCCTTGCCTTTGTCTGTTCTGAAGTTTGTATCTCCTCGCTTACACCTCATGTATATAAAATAAACCCTCAGAATTCGTGGTGTTGACATGATCTGAACAAGACACTATACCTTTGGAATAAGTGGTACACAATATACATTTCACCTTGGCTTATGTACTATCCACACATTGTTGAGGTAGCTCTTATTATAAAGCAGCATTATGGTGTTTTAATAAAGCTGAGGTTCTTAAAGGCCTGCCACACACTTCCAGAATGTTAACATTCCACTATGGCATGTTTTGAACATATCTCCTTATGTAGTAAGCCAGTTAGGGACAGAGACTATCTTTTCTTTCCCCTCTGTAATCTGTACATAGTAGGCTAAATGTTTGAATCAGGGCAAGCAAAGATTACAGAAAAATCATAACTCATAGAGATGGGAACCAGGGCTTAAGAAAGCCTGGAATTTAATCAGAAGTGAAAGACAGTATGACTTCAGAGTGCTTCCATGAGGGAAGTCAGGAGTGTGGGGAGGAAGGAACATGTAAGATTGGGCAGCCTCTTGCAAGTCTTTGTAGCAGCTCCCCACTGCTTTGCCCCTGATAGGCATCTAATCAACATTACTGATAACTGTCAGGGCGTGGTATGTGCTGGTCTCATCTTCATACTTTTTTACACAATTGTTTTGTTTTGTTTTGTTTTGTTTTATCTCCTAATAATAGCTGGTGCTCAGGACCGAATTGGTTGGGCTTTCGGTTTAGGATTAGAAAGGCTGGCCATGATCCTCTACGACATTCCTGACATCCGCCTCTTCTGGAGTGAGGACGAGCGCTTCTTGAAGCAGTTCCGTGTGTCTGACATTAATCAGAAGGTGAAGTTTCAGGTAAAATGACTTGCAAGATTTAAGTTAAATAACAATAAAAGTTATCAAGGATTGAGAGAATCATGTACTTGAAAAGAAAACTGTTGAATTTTTAAGATAATGTGAATTTGAAAAGAAATTCTTAAATAGAAGTCCATAAACACACAGGGGTCCGTAAACCTTCAGAAACTGTCTGCAAGAGAAAAGAGATTTGTCATTCTTATTAGTGTAAGCAGAGAACCAACTTCAGGCTTTGTTAATATCATTATGAAATATCTGTCTTTGTCATTGATGATACTTGTCTCTTAATGTTTACTTTGTTTGATGCCAATGTAGACACTGGCTTTCTTATGATTAATATTTGCAACATGTATCGTTTTGCTTTCATTCTGTGTCTTTATATTAATAGCATGTCTCTTACAAACCGCATACAGTTGGGTCTTTTTTTAACTCAGATTTAAAAGTCTCTGTTTTCTAATTGGATAATTGAACATATTTATGTTTAATATAATTATATTCTTGGGCTTAATTCTATTATCATTTTATTTTTTTCCCATTTTATTCAATTATTCTGTATTTTTTTGTTCCTTCGTGTAGAAATTGAGATTTGTTGTTTTTATTTTTGTTTTGTGTTGTATTTTATTTCCAACATTGCTGTTTAGTTTTACCACTTTATATGATTTTTAAGTGGTTACTCTAGATTACATATACATAATTCATTATACTTTCATGAATAAATATTATACAACTTTGTGAAATATTTAGCAACCTTATAACAGTGTAATTCTGTTATCCCTCCTGTTTTTTTGTATTGTCATATTTTAGTTCCCCATATATTATAATCCCAAAATATATTGATATATTTGCCTTAATCAGTTATCTTTTAAAGAAATTAAAACTATATTATTTCATATTTCGTTTGATATTTACCTCACTGACCATCATTTCTTTTTGCAGATCTTGGTTTTTTCTGTGATCATGTCCCTTGAGTCTAAAGAACTTTCTTTTGTTATGGTACAGGATGAATTTTCTTAGCTTTTGTTTGTCTGAAATGCCTTTGTTTCACCTTATTTTTCTTACAAATATTTTCCATGCATATAGGTGTGTAGGTTGCCAGGTGTTTTTTTCTTTTTTCTTTCATCAGTTTAAACATGTCATTTCATTGCCTTTATCTCTTTTACTCTGATTTTCAGCAGTTTGACCTATATATGATATTCTATCTTGTCCTGCTGATTTTCTGTTGGATTAATGTCTTTCAAGCATTTTGGAAAATTCTCACCTATCTCTTCCAACAATTCTACTCCGTTCATTTTTCAGACTGCAATTGCGTACATGTTAGACTTTTTGGTCCTATGCTATAGAACTCTGATGCTTAGGTTTTGTTTTGTTTTTTATTATTGATTGATTTTTTTTCTGTGTGCTTTATTTTCCGTAATTTTTACTGTCTTCTCTTTGGGTTTACTAAGTTTTTTTTCTGTTGTGTCTCATTAACCATTAAGCCTATCTAATGGATTAATCATACTAGATACCATATTTATCCATTCTAGAATTTCCATTTGCTTCCTTTTCAGAGTATTCTCTGATGAACAATAATACAGTTGCTACCACAGTAAAGTGGCTTAAATTCAGTTTTAAGTGTGCTCACAGCAGTCTTTTCCTATGAGACACAGACATAGTCAGGAATAGATTTTTGGAGATCAAAATTCATTTTCAGTGAAATGCCATTTTCTTCCTCTTTTCTCCCTTCTAATCTGAAAGCCAATTTATGCAATGTATATTAAAATATAATTTATATGATTGTTTTTGTGTAAGAAACTTAAGAACTTCTGATGGGGCAGTTAGGATTTGTATATCCATATTTAGTATATGTTTATAAAATATTTAATAAATTATGAATGTTAGCAAACTATTACCTAATTATTAACTTACAATGTATCTATTCTGGGTTCGTTTCCTGTTGCTTATGTAGCAAATTACCACAAACCTAATACCTTAAAACACCATTTATTATTTTACAGTTCTAGAGGTCAAAAATCCAAAATCAGTCTGACTGGACTAAAGTCAAAGTATCAGCAAGGCTGGTCCTTCTGAAGGTCTAGGGAAGAATCATTTCCTTGCCTTTGCTAGCTTCTAGTGGCTGCCCTCAGGCCTTGGCTCATATCCCTGCATCATAAGTCTCTCTCTCTCTCTCTCTGTCTCTCTGTCTCTGTCTCTCTCTCTCTCTGTCTCTCTCTCTGTCTCTCTCTCTCTCTCTGTCTCTCTCTCTCTCCCTCTCTCTCTCTCTCTCTCCTTTTCTCACGTTGCTTTCTCTTTTACTTTTTGCTTGCCTTCTATCTGGCCTTTTGCCCTCCTCTTATTATAAGGACTCTCATGATTGTATCAAGCCTAACTGGATAATCCAGGATAATTTCTTAATCTCAAAATACTTTTTTGAAAGTGTTCTTTAATACTTTAATACAGGGGGCCACTGCAGACTGCATGTGAAGGCAGAGGTGCATGCTCCAAGTTGAGAAGTCCTATGGCTGAGTCTGTGTCCCCTCTCTGGGTGGGTGAAAGGGTGAGGAAAATTTAAGGAGTAATAGTAATGACCCCACCTGGCTCATTTTTGTTTCCTTATCATTTGGTCTAGGTTTCCCTGGTAAGAATCAGGACCTGGGAGCAGTTGGAAACACACTTGATTAAGCTATCTGGGTTCTGGTCCTTGCCCTGTGCCTGCAGGTGTAAAATTTAGTACTCTTACACAAAAGGAAATATGAAAGGTGACATATTTACCGGTTACAGGGATCAGGACACAGATATCTTTGGTTAGTATTGAGGGGCAATTTTCAGCCTATCATAGTCTGCCTTCTGACCACCAAGATTGACTTCTGTCCCATGTGTAAAATATGTTCACCCTGTGCCAAGTCCCCCAAAAGTCTCAACCTATTATAATATCAACTCAAAGTCCAAAATGTCATCTAAGTATCATCATCCCTGAAGTGTCAAGCTCATAATTTAATTATCTAAATCTCATATGGGTGAGACTGTAGGTATGATTCATCCTGAGGTGAAATTCCTTATTACCTATGCACCTGAAACATGTTCTCTGCTCCCAAAATACAATGAGTAAAGTAGGCATTGGAGAATAGTCAGACATTCCCATTCAAAAAGGAATAAAATGAAAGGGACAAAAGGAATCACTGGTCCCAGGAAATTTCAAAATCTAACCATTAGGTTTCAAGGCATGGGAATAATCTTCAGTGGCCTTCAGCTTCACCTTCTAGACCTGGTTCTGCTGTCTGGGATATTCTTCCTTTTTCATTAAGGGTCCGTGTATTTGCATAGTTGTTTTATCAGCCTGGTTTTTGACTGTAGAATTTTGGGAACCAGATGGCCTTCTTTTGTTTTCTTTCTTTCTTTCTTTTATCCCTTTCATCCCAAATGTCTGGTGTTTCTGATGATATTCCATTCTCAAGAACCCCATAGGTCTCCTATGTATGTCACAGGGAGGCTCCTCTGCAGATCTTTCTTGAATAATTCATTGCTATTTTTGGCTTCTGTGGAGATGCCTGAGAGAATCCATGAATCACATGCTTGATTTCTTCAAATAGCTCTCTGTGTCACTAAATACACTGCTTTTTTGATTCTTCCAAGGTACTAACAAAGGGTGATATAGCTGCACTCTTGGCTTTCTTTCCAGAACACACTTTATTCACAGTGAATCTCCTAATTTTTATCTCTTTTGCAATGTGGATGGGCTAAGAATTTTCAAAATTTTAATCCTGGTTCCTTTTTTCTTAACAGTTCTTCTCTCAATCTATCTGTTTTCTCTTGCATTTTACTATGTACAACAAAAATAAACCAGACTCCATTTTCAATTCTTTGCTTAGAAATCTCCTCAGATAAATATCCAAGTTCATTGCTTACAAGTTCTGCTTTTCATATCCAATTCAGCTACGCTTTCTGGCACTATGTAATAAGGATCTCCTTCCCTTCAGTTTCCATTAACATGTTTCTCATTTCCTTGCAAGACCTCACCAGCAGGGCTTTTGACATTCATGTTTCTACCATCTGTATGTTAATGATGATTTGGATATTTGCAGACAGTATAAGTTTTCTCTTCCATACTCCTCACTCTTTCCTGCTCATCAGTTTATAACATCCATATCTCTGCAACCGTCTGTTTAAGGGAAACTAGCCTTTTATATCATGGTGCTCAAAATTCTCTACCCATTAACCAATTCCAAGGCCTCTTCTACATTGTTAGGTATTTGTTACAAGCAGCACGTCAGTTCCAGATACCAAAGTATATATTAGTTTCTTGGCACTGCTGTAACAAATTCCCACAAACTTCAGTGGCTTAAAACAATGTAGACTTATTACCTTATAGTTCTGGAGGGCAGAAATCCAGTATCAGTCTGACTGGCCTACAATGAAGTTGTCAGCGGGGCTGGTTCCTTTGGAATGCTATCGGGGAGAGTCTGTTTCCTTGCCGTTGCGGGCTTCTGGAGGCTGTGCTCAGCCCTGGGCTCCTGACTCCGCATCACATTGCTTTTTCCCCCCACTTCCCTCTGTGAACACATCATCTTCTCTCTGAATTTTCACTGTCTTCTTACAAGGACTCTTGGGATTACATGGAGCCCATCAGGATAATTCAGGATAATCTCGCCATCTCAAGAGCCTGTCTTAATTATATCTATAATGATCTTTTTGAATGTAAGGGTAATATATTCACAAGATCCATGGATTAGGATGTGGACATCTTTGGGTGGGGGACATTATTTAGCCTATCATGTATACCTTTTCATATTCTGTTTCTTCATGGCAAATTGCTTGCCTTCAGATGTAATTTGTTGTTAGGGAGAAGTAATACAGATAGTATTAAAGTGTTAGCAATTTTTAACTAGGTAGAGTGTTCATATTTAAATATAAGAGGGAACTAAGAGACCCCTTTTGTCAACTTAATATAGTTGACCTATCTTAAGAAGAACATTTGAAGTGGTCATAATCCTGTGCAAGCTCTTTGCACGCCATGGGGAAAAGAAACCTGGGGGAAAGGCCTGCCGGCAGCTGGGAGCTTGTGGCTCCTCTGGCCAGGAAACTCTGAGAGCCCTTTGGGATCTATTGTATAGCAGGCAGAAATGTCTCTTCCTTGGTCTCCCTTCAGGCCCTCCTAAGTGATATTAGGATCTCTTGGCTTCTGTGGGAGCTTCCTCTGCATAGTCTCCATGATTTTGGTTTTGTAAATCCTTGTGTCTGGTTGTTAAGAGTGCTCTCTGAGGTGTTAGCAAGTCTGATCGAGAGCATCCTGAGCACTCATCTGCACAACTCTGTTCCTGAATACCTTGAAATCCATTGTTTAAATCCAGTCAGAAGGAAATTTGAGTTATAATATGATTTTAATTTTTGGTTTTCATTTTAACATATTTTGGGCTAAGTGCTTTGCCTACTATCACTCTCTTTAACCAACTTGGATCAGTGCTTGAGATACATGTTTGAATGGTATGGTTGTTTTGTCATGCAAGTGTCATCTTGTTCTGACAAGTGACCTTTGTTCACCACTGCAGCTTCCCATGCTGTGTTCCTTCTGGGTGTTTGGGCCTTCGTGTGTATATTCCTGCCAACATCCCTAAAGTAAAATTTGCTGTTTCAATACATTGAAAAATATTCAATAATCTAACTTTTATTCATTCTTTAAATGTTTTTAAATAGTCCAAAATTATATATTAAATGCTTAGTCCTACATAGAATAATACTTTTTAATGAAAATTACTCAGTATTACACATTTTAGGTACATATTTTATTTAAAATTTATTATAACTTGGGAGGCTGAGGTGGGAGGATCATTTGAGCTAAGGAGTTTGAGACCAGCCTGGGCAACATAGCAAGACCCTGTCTCTAAAACAATGAAAAAAAAATTAGCCAGGCGTGGTAGCATGTGCCTGTAGTCCTAGCTACTTGGGAGACAGAGGCAAGAGGGTCCCTTGAGCTCAGCAATTCAGGACTACAGTGAGCTATGACTGCACCACTGTACTACAGCCTGGGCAATAGAGAGAGACCCTATCTTTAAAAAAAAGTTATTTTTTTTTCATGTCCATACTGTTGCACAAAGTCAGTCCTCATTTGGTGAAATGATTTCGGCAATGTTGGTGGTTATTTTTTCTCCCAATTGAGGGGTTTTGCTGGCCCTTTTCTGCAGCCACAGGCTAAAACATTCCTAGTCCTGGATGCTATCTCAAATACTCGTCACTGCAACAGGAATATAGGAGAACAGGTGGGTAGTGGCTACAAACCTATCATTCCTCACTTTATTCAAGCTAGTCATGATAATCACGGTTAGTAGTTAACATTCCTTTTGACCTTGCTTTTGTCAAGCACCATCCTAAAGCCTTTACATACCTCAACTTAATTTTCTCAGTAGCCCCATTCACACATGAAGAAATGGTAGCTGAGTAGTCACCTCAGTAGTAGCATTAACTCAGTGTGTTGCTTATTCAGGGCTTCAAGGAGGCAATTCCCAAAGTTTAACCTGAGTATAAAATTCATAGGTGGATTATCAGGGCCAAAGGATTTAACTTTTTAAAAATAAATCCAACAATTGGAATATAGTTTACAGAAAAATAAAGCATGGAGTTTAAATGATCTAATTTATGAACTTACTGGTAACAAGCTATGAATAGTAATACTTCTCATACTTCAATGTGCACGTCACCTGTGGATCTTGTTAAAATGCAGATTCTATTGGTCCTCTTGATTTTGTTGGGGGTAGAAGCTCTTTAACCACTTTCTTGACTTATTTTATAAAGTTTTATTTTTCTGTCACTTCTGGGGGTAGGGTTTATAATTTTTATTGACCTATAAATAATTTCACCAGATTCTCAAATTACTTGCATAAAGATGTCTAGAATAGTCTTTTTTGCTTTTGAAATTTATTTTGTGTACTTGGCTATTTTATCGGTATCATTTCTTATTTTGTGTTATTTGTTCTTTATGATACATGTGTGTATCTCATAATTACACATATTAATTATATATAATTGATGACATAAATGAAACAAAAACACGTTTGGCTAGTTTAAGTCTTAAATATTCCTATGACGAGTGTGTATTTAGGTAAACTTTGATGCTTTATATAGTTATTTGTAACTGCTTCCGTTTTTCTTCTTCTTTTCAGTAAAAACTAACATTTTTCTTAAAGGGTTGACTGTTTCTTGTCTCATTTTTTAATATATGTAATTATTTTCTAATTCAAACATATACAGAAGTAGAAAAAATAGTAGCAGTGAATCTCCTTGAATCCATTGCCATATTCAGTAAGTACCGATTTATTAAAAAAAAAATGCAGATTCTAATTCAGTATGTCCGAGGTGAGCCCTGAGATTCTGCATTTCTAACAAACTACCAGGTGATGCCATTGCTGCTGGTGCAGGGACCATACCATGAATCATAGTAATGATGGACAGAATTATTCAGCTTTTCAGGGCTTCAGCTCCATCATCCGTAAAATGAGATGATCTGACCAGGAGGTTAAACTCACTTCCTCCTCCATTGCACTCTCATTTTAAGTTGAGTATAATTATTATAATAAGTAGGCCTATAATTTGATAACTTTTGCACTTAATTTTGAAACTCTCTTCTTTCATCTTGCCCTAAATTTTGTCACCATGAATTTCAAACAAAGTTGCAATACTGTTAAACTTGTTTTTTTGATGAACTGCTGAAGATTTTCTTCCTCCCTTTCTTATGTGTATTGGTCAAGGTGCAGGGACTATGTGAATTAACTCATACAGTTTAAATGCACTTTTAAAAAAATTATACTTAAGTCAGGATTTGCTGGTGTACTTGAAGTAATTTGCCAAGGGAAAGTGTTAGTATTTAAATTAGAAAAGAAATAGAACTAAAGATGATGAAAGAAAAAACAGAAAGGGCAAAGAATTTGGAAGCATCAGCAGGACAGTGACTGTGAAGGGTCTTGTATCAACTCAGTCATCTCTGAGGGCAGTCATGCCTGCAGTCCTGGGGGAGACTCAGGGTCAGAATTTATTCTTTCTTTTGTGTGGTAGCAAGCACCAGTGGTGAGGGCTTCATTATATGGGGCCTGGGAGTTTCTTAAGGCCAGGATTGGCTCTTGTTCCTTATTTATTTATGCCTTCCAGCAATCACAATTCAATATACCACTCATCTGTACATTAATTTGTTAAGTACCTTATACCACCTGTCATTTGTTGAATACTATGTGCAATTCATTGACTAAATACTTGGCTTATGTTAAAGCTTTTATGTACCATAATGGATGGGGTGGGTACTACAAATCTATTTCATAGATTATGAAACTGAGGCTTGGCACCACCAAGTAACTTGGTCATAATAGCTCTACTAGTAAGTGGCAGAGCCAGCATTTTAACCAAAGCCGATTCCAGAAACCTCCTGGTTTTGAACTAGTAAGCTCTTATTGTTGTCTATACCAAGATGCTGTGTTAGATACTACAGCAGGTAAGGTGAAATTGACAGTTCCTGAATTTAAGTTGTTTCTAATCTAGAGGATGAGACAAAGTTCTCAAGGGACACTTATAATATGGAACAGTGATAGAACTATATATAAGTGAATATAGAATTTCATGGATACTGACCAATGAATGTGGAGGTCAAATCTTCTTCTTCCTTTCTTTAATCCTTTTTTGCTAGTTATCCAGAATTGTATTAGGGCTTGAGCCTGTGATTTTTACTAATCTCCATGGCTTGAAATAGCTCCTAGATCAGGTTTTGCTATCATTATCATAAATGTTGTCTGATAGAAACTTGATGCAGGATTTTGGAGTGTTTCCTCATTCTATTCCCAAATAAAACCAGCTGTGAATCCCATCAACTTCATTTTTTACAATGAAGTTAATGATCTCAAATTTTTTACTATTTTAATGTGCATCTTCCCCATTCATCTCCCCCAAAAGTATATTAATTATTTTCCTTTGCTGGAAAAGAGATTACTATCCCAGAAGAAACTAATAGAAAGGGGTAGAGGAAGAAATGGGGGAGATGACCAACCATAGATCCTTTTATATGTGTTCAGTGAGCATTGTTGACTTACAGATAAGGAGAAATGCAGTGATTAAGAAATAGACAAGTTTGTACTGGGAATCATTACAGGGCTTATATGTGAAGCATTTACGGTAGAGCCTGTCACATTATAAGCATTTAATCCATGTTAACTGTTATTTATATTTTCACCACCATTGCTACTACTATCACTGTCACTAGCACCACCACCACCACCACCACAGCTGCTGTTAGCCATATACTGTTTTAAGGGCAGCAGCCACAGTCCTCATGATTTTTGGTCTTTGGTACCCTCAGTTTTCATCTTCAGCTTGCTTTGCCAACATGGGTGTTATGTAACCCAAGCCTTTGACGATAGGACATTCCATTGTCCTGTATTGAGTTCTACAGATTGTGGCCCCATGTTTGTATTGGAGCCTCTGTCATCAGACTGATGCCTGTGGATTTATGACTGCTTTTCACTTTTGTGAAAACAGGAGCTCTTCGGATATGTTTTAAGTATTTAGAGTATTGCAATCACAAATTTCTTTCATGTTTATTAAGGCACTTAAAAAAAAAAAAGAAGAATGAAGTCCTCAACATCTGGCATAGTTTTCTTGTAGTATAGATCAGAAGGATGTGTGTTATGTGATCTTAATATGTATACACATTCAATATTCTTATTGCATTTTCTCTGCTATTAACCTTACAGCAATGTATAAGAACTTTCTATTTATACATAACATATTAAACCTTAAATCTTACCAACATCTATAAAATTTGACAAATTATGTGCAATATATTTTAGGAATTTTCTATCTGACTGGAAGAAGTTTGGGTATTTCCGTCTCTGGAGTCGGAGAGATATTTTTTATATACTGTACAGAATCAACTAAATGAGACACTAATAGTTGATGGGTTATAAAGTTAAAAGTTATAGTTTTAGGAAGAGTTCATCCAAATAGGGACCAGAAACAAATACAAGTTCCAAGGAACTATTAATAACTTAGGAAGAAAGGTCATGTCAATTGAGTGGTGGTGAGTAATTCAACGTTTGTTTTTCCCCCTGGGTGTGGATATGGGGAATAAGTGTTATAGGGCAGGCAGGTGTGCCTTTTTTATTCACCCAAGAGAAGACCCAACTAAAAATGGCTTCAGTAAGAACACTAGCAGCAAACCCTCAGTGATGCCAGGGCTCTAGAACACTTTTGTCTTAGGCTGGTGCCCTCAGGATTGAAACATAGTGGCAGAAGCACCACGCAGTAGGTCCAGAGGCAGAAAATGGAACAGCCTTGTTTCTTTTTTGCAAGTGTGAGGAAAAGTTTTCCAGATATCCTCAGCAGATTTCCCTCCCGCCTCATTTTTAAGGTAGAGTATTCTGGGAAGTTAGCCTGTTATTTTCTGATATCTGTACAGAGCTCTTGGCAATAAGGCCTACGCTTTTGCATTATTTCACAACTGACAACACCACGTGTATAATTAGCCCTTGTCAATAATGATATCTCTTATCACTGCAGCCATTTTTATGAATAGACAGTCACTTATGAAGTGGATTGATAGGGAAAATTTACTGGGAAAACTGTTCCAACCTAAAATCTTTACCTTCTGCTGACTAGTGATTGAAATGTCCCCTTAGAGTTTGCTTTCTTTAGTTTAATGCTTTGATCTCAGGTCAAACATAAAATGTCCCTTTTGCCTAGAACTGGCTATGCCTGCTTTTCATAGGACCACTGGATGGGATTAGTGGACAGAATGTGGCTATGGAACAATTTTTTCTGTTTGAAATTGAGCATAGAAAGCAGGGTCATCATGGCAAATTCAACTAAATTAACTATATTTGGCCAAAGGGAAAAAGACTGAAATATGAACTTCAAGATCATGCAACCCAGAAATGAGATCCTCAGAATTATTAAAGAAGTAACAAATGCTGATCAGAGCTAATTCAAGTGGAAAATTCAACATTCATATTAATGTCCTAGGGACCAATTAAATCAAAGTAATTTACCTTATTAAGAATAATTAGTTGAGAAAGGTAGGTATAGTTGTTCTGTGACTTTGATTTCCCTCATCTTGTACAAAAGAACAAACAAATCTCTTCACTGTTTCCATCAGAGGCTCATTCTGCTCGTTTACTGGAACGGTAAGAGGAGCATGTGGGTTCTTCTGCAATGTTAGGACTTGAAGGCTGCCTGTGTTTGGACAGAGATAAGAATTACTTCATGCTTAAATTATTGCAGGGCTTTTCAGACTTTGTGCATTTATGTTGGCATTTTCTGTGTGTAATCTTGTGATCTTGAAATTGAAGAATGTGGTTAAAGGAAGCTGTAATTTATATAGTAGATAGCTTAATTATTCTATCACTTGGCTAAATAATGAATTAAATGTTTTCTTTCAGTGTGAGGGAAGAATTTATTTTCTAAAAGACCTCCCTATGAGATTTATAAATTAGAGTTATAATTTGCCACCAAGGATAGTGAATGATAAATGGAGGACCCTTATAAGAGTCCATATGGCAGAGTTCAAACAGCAGGTTAACTGCTATTTGAAAAGCTATTTTTATCTCTTTTTATTCCTTTTTAAGTGATGATATATTCTAAACATATGTTTAAAATGAACTTGATTTGCTAATAACAACATAGAACTGTATTTCCACCACCTAGCTATCTACCCCTGTCAAGTCCTAGGATTTTCCCACAGATTCTTTTGAAGAGTAAAAGCATTATAAATGCACCTGAATACCTGTCCCTCCCTGATGCCATCCCCCTTCCTGTTCTCCCCAGAGGTCACCACTCACTGTAGTTTGACGTTTATCATTCTCATGTTATTACTACGTTGTGTGTATCCAAAAAAACTTATAGGATTGCTTCAAAATGTATATTCTATGGTCAAAGTAGCTACAAAATAGAAATGTAAAGAAGTTTTGTAAGAAATTTGAAAGGAAATTCTAATATTCATATGGAAATGCAGAGGGCTAAGAGTAGCCAAATAACTAAGGCGAAGGATTTGCTTAATCTAATGTCAACTATCCTGGCACTCTGGGAGGCTGAGGCGGGAGGATCGCTCAAGATCAGGAGTTCGAAACCAGCCTGAGCAAGAGCGAGACCCCGTCTCCACTAAAAAAATAGAAAGAAATTCATTGGCCAACTAAAAATATATAGAAAAAATTAGCCGGGCATGGTGGTGCATGACTGTAGTCCCAGCTACTCAGGAGGCTGAGGCAAGAGGATCGCCTGAGCCCAGGAGTTTGAGGTTGCTGTGAGCTAGGCTGACGCCATGGTACTCTAGCCCGGACAATAGAGGGAAACTCTGTCTCACAAAAAAAGAAGAAAAGCTATAGTAATTGTGAGAATGCAGAAGAGATGCAAGGGTAAACTGTCAGCACATGGACTGCAGTAAGGGGCCCAGAACCATCTGCGTCTGTGCCAGATTCATGACAACACCAGCACCACAGAACAGAGACAAGAGGAAAAGTCTTCTGTGCAAATAGAACAGGGATAATTGGGTATCCATATGGAAAAAATGAAACTTGACCCCATATTCCTAATTGTTCAAAAGTGAATTCTAGGGGGTTGTAGATCTAAATGTGAAGGGCAATTTATTAGCTTGCTGCCTTTGAAATAGTCATTTTACCATGAGTGATTCTTTCATTCTTATTGGAGTAAATTGAATTGAGGAGATTAAACTAAATGAACTATGGTAATGTAAAATTAGAACCTAATTAAATGTCTGATCTTCAAAGTTTTGAAATGAGTATTTATTTAAAGAGGTTGCTGTAAGTTTTTTGTAAAGCATTTTATCAAATTAGGGATATTTTCTTCTATTTTGGATTTTTTAGGAATTTTTATTATACATGAATGCTAAAATTTATCAAACTTTTCCATGTATTTTGATGTGATCTCCTGGTTTTTTGGCTTTATTCTATGAATGTAGTGACATATGGTGATTGGATTTTGAAGGTTAAACCAATCTTACATCCTAAAATAACATAACTCGGTTGTAAAATGTTATCTTTTTATATATTTGTGGGTTTTATTTGTTTGAGATTTCTAAATCTGTGTTTAGGGATGAGTTAGGCCTGTGATTTTCTGTGTTTGTTATGTTCTTCTCAGATTTTGATGTTAAGATTATGATATACTCATAAAACTAGTTTGGAAGTATTTCTTTTTTTCTAGTCTCTGGAAGAGTATTTTAAAGATTGATGTTCTTAAGTGATCGAATTTTAACACATAAGATTTGTTTCTTAATTGTTGGATCAAATTTACTAGTGAAGTCATATGAAGTTGGAGTTTTCTTTGTGGGAAATGTTTAAATCAGATTAAATTCCTTAATAGTTATTTGGCAATTCATATTTTCTGTTTTATTTCATGTCAGCTTGATAAATTGTATTTTTCTAGGAATTTGTACATTTAATCAATTTTCAAATGTGTTGGCGTAGTTTATAATATTATTTTAATATCCTGTTTTAAAAATACAATATATTTTAAATTAGTAGTTGAGCACATTTACTAACATTTTATCAAATTTTGTGCTCACTTTTTTTTGTTTGCTTGAGTATTTTTTCTGTGACGAATTATAGGTGGTAGATTCTTTTGGTCTTTGTATGTCTGAAAATGTCTTCATATTATCATTCTCAAATGATAATTTAGCCAGGGTATAAAATTTTAGAGAAGTGATTATTCTCCCTTAGCACTTTGAAGATACTATTGGCCTCTGTTTTGCAGAGGTCTGACATTAATCAAATTGTTGTTTCTTTGTAGGTAATAATGTCTTTCCTTTTGGATAATGTAAACTTTCTGTTTACATTTGATGTCCTCCAATTTTAACATGATGCATCTTGGTGTGCATTCATCTTTATTTATCCCAGTTAGTATTTGAAGGGTGCTTTTGTTCTGGGATTCATATCTTTATTCAATTCTAGAAAAGTTAGTTATTAGCTCTCCTTTGAATAGTGGTTCTCCTCAATTCCCTCTGTTATCTGTTTCTGCATCTCTTATTGTATAGTGGAGCTTCTTAGTTATCACTTATCTTAACCATTCTTTGATATTTCTTATTTTTTAGTCTTCCTGTGTTGGTGAATTTCTCAGTACTTTCTATCAATTCAATAATTTCCTCTGTGATTTTTTTTAACTTAATAGCGATTACTTCTTATTTCCTAAATATATGAGCTTCTTTTCTCCTCTGTTTTCTTGTTTAATTTCTGCCTGATTTTGTTTTCTAATGTCTTGCTTTTTAAAATGGTTATTACTTTATTTAGCAATTTGAATATCTTTGGTGCTTATTTTAAAGCCATTAGCTATTCTATAAAATTATTTTTTAACTAAAATGAGTTCATATTCTGGTTGCTGATTTACTTATGTTTCTTCATATTATGATGATTCTGTGCTTCAAAATCTGACTTTGCAAGCTTGTTTTGAACACATATTCATTTTTTCTCCATTTTTGTCACTAACTCTTATCCAGTTTGGCCACCAGCCTTGTGTGACATCCACTTGCCCCCAGTGTGCCCAGTTATGAACTGATCTTTTAATGGCATTTTAGAGGCTCACCTCTTGACTATATAGTCACCAAGTTTGTGAGGGTTTTGGCTCAATGCCTGACCAAGAGTATTTAGTATTTCTTCTTCCAGGGCCCACAGCTTCCTATAAAGGCGGAGGTGACTCAAAGCATGCACTCATAACACGTCATGACAGGATGCTGGAATAAGACCCTAATGAAATAATTTCCTTAACATTTAGGTTTTTAAGTGAGTCTCTCCTTGTTCAATAGAAACCATGTTGCATTGCATGTGGATTATAGTCAGCCCCTAACAATTGCAGGCTCAGCCCATTCCCACAGGTGTACCCAGGCTTGTGAGCTATTTGTAACTCCACTCTTTCTTCTCCTGAACAGTAAAAGTATACTTTTTAATTTTTTTTAGTGTATAATGGGGGTACAAATGTTAAGGTTACGTATATTGCCCATGCCCCTCCCCCCTCGAGTAAGAGCTTCAAGCGTGTCCATCCCCCAAACGTTGCACATCTTACTCCTTGTGTTTATATATAACCATCTCCCCCTCCCCCTTCCCACCCAATAAATGTTATTGCTATATGTTCACTTAGGTGTTGATCTGTTAATACCAATTTGCTGGTGAGTACATGTAGTGCTTGTTTTTCCATTTTTGAGATACTTCACTTAGTAGAATGGGTTCCAGCTGTATCCAGGAATATACAAGAGGTGCTATATCACCATTTTTTCTTAAAGCTGAGTAGTATTCTATGGTATACATAAACCACAGTTTATTTATGCACTTATGAATTGATGGGCACTTGGGTTGTTTCCACAGCTTTGCAATTGTGAATTGTGCTGCTATAAACATTGGAGTGCAGGTGTCTTTTTTGTACAGCGTCAATTGATCTTTTGGGTAGTTGCCCAGTAGTGGATTGCTGGATCAAATGCTAGATCCACTTATATCGCTTTGAGGTATCTCCATATTGCTTTCCACAGAGGTTGAACTAGTTTGCAGTCCCACCAGCAGTGTAGGAGTGTTCCTATCTCTCCGTATCCATGCCAGCATTTATTTTATTTTTTATTTTTTTTTTGAATTTTTTTTTATTTCAGCATATTATGGGGGTACAAATTTTAAGGTTTCAATAAATGCCCTTTTCCCCCCTCCCCCCACAAGTCTGAGTTTCCAGCATGACCATCCCCCAGATGGTGCACATCTCACTCATTATGTATGTATATACCCTCCACCCTCCCCCCTGCCCAATACCCTATTACTGTAGTACCTATGTGTCCACTTAGGTGCTGCTCAGTTAATACCAGTTTGCTGGTGAATATATGTGGTGCTTGTTTTTCCATTCCTGGGATACTTCACTTAGTAGTATGGGTTCCAGCTCTAACCAGGAAAATATAAGATGTGCTATATCACCGTTGTTTCTTAGAGCTGAATA
>VSMD01137538.1:0-30452 GCA_008750895.1 Mirza zaza | reverse complement strand
TGAAAAGTCACTGGGCAGGGTAATATGAGCTAGGAGAATTGGTTTGAATCTCAGTACCTTCCCCAGCAATCAACATGCACTTTGAAAGTGTCCCTGTCTTCTCTGAGATCCAATTTTATTATCTTGAAAATGATAAAACATTTGATAATGATAATGATCTCATCACTTGTGAGAGGGATATAAGGATCAAATGGGAATTTTTTTTTAAGTTATTAAACTCTAAAGTTGCATGCGAATAATGCACACTGGACATCCTCTTCATCAAAATCAAAGTTGCTTCCAAGTTCTACCCCATCCCTGTTTCTGTCCACTGGTGGAGGTGCTACTTAGGCTTGAGCAACAGGAAGATAAAGAAGGGAAGTGTTTCTCCCCCTTCTCAAGTACTGGCAGTATCTTCACAATGTAGAACCACCTTCGCAGCCATGTCCTGACTACCAAAGAAGCCCCAGAAAGAAAATCTTCTTGGAGCTTTGTAGGTTTGATTTCCCGACTTTACGAAGCCAAGAGAACAAAAAACAGACTCTGGAACATCTCATCAGACAAGCACATGACAGCAATATAGGCCTCTTCTTGGGGCTCAGAAGCCAAACAGACTTTGTACCTATTTGTTCTCCTCGCCCCCGTAGTGTGAAACAGATAAGGAAGGCCAGGTCATTTTGCAAATCATCTGACTCCTGTCTGAAATCAGTAACCCAGACGAAAAAGCACTTGAGGAACATAGGGGCATCAAAGAGAGGCCCAGGCCTGGGCATTCTAATAAGGCCTAATTTGGGGTGGACAGTGGTAAAAATGACCCAGCTGACCCTGATCCCAGAGTGGTACCCCTCCAGCATACTCAGCCGTCTGGGTACACCTCGGAGGTGAGGGAAGAGGAAGTGGGGAAACAAAGTCAAACATATCCTCAGTCATGAGGTACTATGATATTCAGAGTCTGAATTCTGAGCTGCTAAATGCTGAAACAATACTGTTTTTTCTACAAAATAGCTTCCTGTGGAAAGCTCTCTGAAATAAATCATAGAAATCCTAGAGTGAGGTGATGACTGGTTATCTGCAGCACCCACCTGGTGACTCAGCAGAAACTGGCACATCAAAAATGGTAAATGAATAAATGAATGAATGAATAGATGATGAACTCTATGGGACACCTAATGGTAGCAGGGATCTTTATTTTTATTTCTTATGAAAAATTTTAAATATAAACAAAACCAGAAAGAATTGTATAATAAGACTACACACACCTACCACTATGCTTGGACAATCTTGTTTTGTCTATTTCCCCTCAATTTTAGGGGTGGGGTAGGTTATATTTTTTAAAAATCCATGATATCTTGTCATTGTACCTATAAATACTTCATTATACAACTTTATCCCATAAAGGTGATGCATTCACACGCTTGACAGAATTAATAATAATTCTTTAATATCTTCTAAAATTTCAATTTCTCATCTCAAAACTATCTTTTATCAACTTGTTTGTTCTAATCGGAATCCATGAGACTCACAAAATTGCACATATTTTTTTTGTATCTTAAGTGCCCATAAATCTCTAATAGTCTTTCCCACTTCACTCTGCTCAATTTTATTAATGCCATTGAATTGTTGGAGATAGCAGATTGTGTGTCCTGTGGAATGTACCACATTCTAAATTTGACTGATATGCTTGGTGATGCCATTTAAGTCTACTATCTACCAGTGTATTTCCTGTAAACTGGTAGATATAGCTAGAGAGGTTTGATTAGATTTAAGATACTTCAAGTTAGTTTCATAGTTGGTTGTGTACTTCCCACTACATCTCACAGAAGTCATCTTTCAAAACCTACCAAATGTCAGAAATCAATTTGGCTTGTCTATGGGCCAAGTACAGAATATAGCAGGTCTGTATTCTGGACCTACTAGAAATCAAATCCTCAAATTTAACAATACACATTCTCTCTCTCTCTCTCTCTTTTAGGTTTGTTTTGTTTGAATGGATCTATGTTGATGCAATGACAAACTATATGCAGCTATATTCTCAAACTGGGGACAAGAGGATAGAAGTAGTGCAAGTTTGGTTGGCAGTTCCTTTATTAGAGGAGTGTTGCTCATGTGTGGATAAACATTGCCAAGTTGGAAGAGTAGGTGAGAAGAGAGAGCTAAATCATGATGACTGGGGACTACAGTGATTTGCTGATAGTAAGTAAGATATATTACTGAAGGGAAAATTAGAAATCATCTAGCTCTATCAGTTTGTGATAACTGCTGTGGAAAAAATGTAAATCAGAGAAAAGTGATAAGGTAGTAGGGCAGAAATTTTAAATAAGCTGGTTTTATTAGCTTTCTAGGGTTGCCATAAAAAATTACTCAGAACTAAGTGGTTTGAAAGAAATTTATTCTCTCACAGTTATGGAGACTAGAACTTCAAAATCAAGAAGCCATTAAGGCCATGTTCCTTCCAAAGGCTATAGAGAAGTATCTGTTCTATGCTTTTCCCCTAGCTTCTGGTATTTTCCAGCAATCCCTGGTGTTCCTTGGGATTGCAACTATATCACTCCAACCTCTGCTTCCACCTTCACGTCACCTTCTTCCCTGTGTGTGTCCAAATTTCCATTTTCTTACAAGGATACTAGTGATTGGATTTAGGGCCCACCCTTATCCAGTATGGCCTCACCTTAATTTGATCCCATCTGCAAAGATCCTATTTCCAAATAAGGTCACATTCACGGGATCCTGGTGGGATTTCTGGAGGACACTATTCAACTCAGTACAACGGTCGAAAATACTCCCCATGAGAAAGTAACATTTGAGCAGATACCTACAGTAATTAAGGGACCTAACCAGTTATTAAAGTGGCAGAAGACTGTTCAGGCAAAAAATATTAAGTGTGAAGGTCTGAGATATGAATGAACATGATGTGTTCCAAGAAGAGGGAGAAGACCAGCTGGCTGTGGTGAAGCAGTGAGAGGAAGATTGGTATGAAAAGTAGTTAACAAGTTAGGGTGGGGGCTTGGGGGAAGCAGATCACTGGAGCCTTGGGGGCCATTTTTAAGGGTTTTGGCTTTGTTTGACTCTGGTGGGGGTGGAAGTCATTGAGGGGTTCTAAACAAAAGTGTGATACGACTGGATGTATTTCACGGGGATAACTGGCCTATACTAACAGCAGACTGTGGGAAGAATAAGAGCAAAAGCAGTTGGAGGTTATTTCAATAATCCATGTGGAGACAATGGTGGCTTGGACCAAAGTAGCAGCAGTGGAGATAGCAAGAGGCCATCGGACAAAAAGGATAATACACAAAGACATTCAGAGGGTTTTTTTTCCATCAGTACTTACCTGCTATATATCCAAGTGTTTTGTCTCTTGTTAGCATTCATTACCAGACAAGGGAAGCAAGCACCAAAAGTTTAAGAATTCTTTTTAGGAGAAAAAAATCTTAAAATAGGAAGAACCTGAATGTTTCCTTTTTCCTGCAATTAACAATGATACCTACCAAAGAGCTTGCTTGCTATTTGCCAGGAATTTATTTCATATCCATTATTATATTATTTAATCCTCAAATTAAACTTGCAGTACAAGCATGACTTTCCATTTTATAAATAAGAAATTTAAAGTTCTGAAAAGTTAAAAAAATTTACCCAAAGTCATATGAATAGTTAATGACAGAGCCAGGATTCTAACTTATGTATGTATTATCAACAGTAAGAGGTGTGGTTAATGTCTAACATAAGTTTTTAAAACTGCCTAATGTTCAGTATAAGCCATAATAACAGAAAGCGTCTACTTGTCAGATAAATGCATCTTAATCTTTATGACTGCACATTTCCTCCTTGGCCTCAGCAAAATGACTATAGTACTTACGCATTTTCAGCAGCAACTGGGAGAGTTCTAGGCTGATTTTCCCTCCTCCCCATGTTCAGCATATCCTTTCCCAGGTGGTGTTTCTTCAGCAAACACAGTTTTGGTAAGCTCAATTCCTCCACAGAAGAGGAAGACAACAGCAAGCCAGCAGAAGCCCATTTCGTGGATTTCAGGAGCTTTGAGTCCTCTTTCAGCAGAAGCAAGTGGTGACATTTCCTTCTCTGGGCTAGCCTGGAGGGATGTCCTTTCACCAAGACAGACCAAAGCAGAGAATCGGTCTGAATATTAAGCAAAACAAGTATGATTTCTTTGCCATGGGGGAAAAAAAATCAGAGTAGCCCGAGTTAGATGGGATTATGTCTGAAAGCCAGGTAGAATTATTTGAGGCTTATTGGTTTTGGGGGATTAGCCCCACAGCTTGTATCTTCCACTAGTATGTGTCCTAAAAAACAGCAGCTTATATCTTAAACTAACACACAAACACACACACACACACACACACACACACACACACCACCACCACCACCACTTCCACTTCTACCTAAACTCTCTTAAATGTTTTCTCAGGGAAACACTCCTTTTTCAGTGTCCCCTTGTAGCTCTGTTCAGATGTAATGTGTGACTTGCATTTTCTCTTCTCCCTCTCACCAACCTTTGTGCAGTTGGGGCCAGACCCCGGCTTAGAGTCCAGATACCAGAAACAGCCTGCAAAGGGTGTGGAGATCACAGCCAAAGCCAGAAAAATGAATCCAAATGAAGCACTGATAAAGGGAAAAGAGAGGATGGATGACAGGCGCTGAGGTACAAAGTTGCAGTGGGACAGAGAAGGACAAGGAGCCTGGAGGACTGAAGGCAAAGAGCCGTAACAGGACATTGCAAAGTGGGGCTGGGGAGTCAGTGCCACTTCCTGCTTTTTCATTTCTTTGTAAAATTCTAAGGAGAGTCAATGCTGCACAGGGGTTAAAAGCACAGAACCAGACTACTTGGTTGGAAGCCTGGCTCTCCCAATAACTTGTTCTGTGACCTTAGTCAGTTTCCACATCTATAAAACTGAGATAGTAGGTTTTAACTCATATTTTAAGCCATACATAAATGGCATTATGCTTTATGTCTTCTTCTGTAACTCGTTCTGCTTACTCAATCTGTCACATTAATAAAAGAAATACTGGGCCACACATCCCCACCATTCCTATTACTGTTAGAATATTCCCAATGGATGCATGAACCACAATTGACTTGTCCATTCTCCTTTTCATAGACATTTAAACTGTGTCCACGTTTTGCTATTCTAAGCATTCTTGGACGTATTTCTTGGCAAATGAGTAGTAGGACTTTCTTCAGTCTGTTCTAGAAGGAAAATTTCTGAGTTTTAGAGTAAAGCTTATTTTTAAATTTACTTGATATTTTAAAAATTATTCCTTTAAGATGTTTGCACAAATTCACATTATCATCAGCACTGTACTATGTATTAACTACAATTATAAACCCTTTAGACATACTTGCTTGTTGAAATCTGATAACAACACTGAAGGAAGTTCTATTATTTCCCTTACTTTATAGTTTGGCAATATTTCTCAGATCACACAACTGGTAAGTATGGAGCCGAGATTCATACCTAGACATGTTGTTTCCAGAACTGTGCTAAATACAAAATAGAATATAATAAAAAAGCAAGATATTCCGAACAAAAAGTACTTCAAGACAGATAAGAAGGTTTCAATGAAGGTGATGGGACTTCATATAATCCAGTAGGACCTTATTTAAATAATTACATCTACAAAGCCCCTATATTCAAATAAGGCACATTCTGTGGTTCTAGGGAGACATGAATCCTGGGGAACACTACTCAACCCAATGTAGGATCTCTTTCTACTGTCTGTAGCCAAAGAGGGGAGTTTGATCCACTTTTCTCATGACATGCCTTTGAATATTTGAAAAGAGCTCTGCTAGCCACAGATCTCCCCTCCCTCTCCCAACCTGAAGGCCCAAGGTTCTCTTGCCCTGGCTCCACATGCACATTTCAGTGAGGCACACTGGCAGAGCTCTCAGTTCTAGCTCCCAAGAGGTCCCCTCACTGTCCAAGTGACACAGCTCTAGACACCTTTCCATTTGGCAGTGCCTTTACATGAAAGGATATGCATAACAGAAAATGCCTTTCCAGATGTGGACAGACCAACTTGGGGTACAGTGAACCTTAAGAGTTGTCACTAACCACTAGAATTACAGTTAAGTCTCAGCTACTTGCACTGTACTGTTGTAGATCATTTAGGAGTCTTGGGTTATAGTTCTAGCTCTGTCTCTCACTGTGTAAACAGAAGTAAATCCATTTCTGCACTTACATTTCTTAACCTTTGGAAACAGGAATACTCGCCCTAACCTGTTTGACAATGATGTTGTGAGGATAAATATCAAATTGGTACAAAAGATTCAGATAAAATCCTCAGATAAAAACAAATAAAAAGAATGTGGAATGGCTATAAACTCATAATACAATGGAATTTAACCTTGCTTTATGCTATGGGGTCCTTTGATAATCCAGTGAACTCTGCAGTGTACCTCCCCAGAAAATGCAGGTATGCATGAGCACACGCATATGCATAAGCTTCCCAATGACTGGAGAGTTCAATCACCCTGGAGTCCAGATATGCTTCCCTCCATTCTCTAGTTAAAAAGTGATCTTTGAGCCTGAGCATATTTAGAATACAGTAAATGATATTCCTTCTTAATTCACAGGCAACCGTTCCACTTTAGAATTAGGGCTATTAAGCCAGTCCAGAAATCTAAGCATATCACATGCACGTAGTTGGAGTAAAGGGGAAGTTTTGGGGGACTGAATTGAATGTCTGTGGATGGTTAGACTCTTTTCTCAGTAGTAGCAATGGATCTCAGAGGTAAATGAGGTTGATCTTTAATACCCATTT
The DNA here is from genome assembly GCA_008750895.1 of Mirza zaza. Taxonomy (NCBI): domain Eukaryota; kingdom Metazoa; phylum Chordata; class Mammalia; order Primates; family Cheirogaleidae; genus Mirza; species Mirza zaza. Next base: position 23,699 of record VSMD01137538.1, on the reverse strand, counting down.
TCTTATTTTCTGCCTTTTCCTTCCTTCTAATATCACCATTTCAGCAGAAAGTCGCTCATCTCTCTTTGATGGGATGAAATTGATTTATTAAAGTAATCCTCACTAATATGTTAGAAAATCACGGTTTAGGACTATCTCCCACTTAAGAGATCAGCCTTAAGAAGTTTCACTACAGCCAGAGCAGCACAGTTATCTAAACACATGATTTACTGAAGATAGAATTTTTTTTTTTTTTTGAGTCAGAGTCTCACTCTGTTGCCTGGGCTAGAGTGCCATAGCATTAACCTAGCTCACAGCAACCTCAAACTCCTGGGTTCAAGTGATTCTACTGCCTCAGCCTCCCAAGTAGCTGGGACTACAGGCATGCGCCACCATGCCTGGCTAATTTTCCAAAATATTTTTAGTTGGGCAATTAATTTCTTTCTATTTTTAGTAGAGACGGGGTCTCGCTCAGGCTGGTTTCGAATTCCTGACCTTGAGCGATTCACCTCCCTCAGCCTCCCAGAGTGCTAGGATTACAGGCGTGAGCCACCATGCCTGGCCAGAATGGAATTTCTGATATGTGGTAGAAATAATGTGGGACAAGAGTACATTTCCAGCAATAATGTATTTTTGCACACATTCTATGTAATTTACTGCATTTTTATGTTTCAAACTTTCCAAACTCCTTTCACGAATATGGTTTTCTTTGCTTCCCACCAAAAGTCAAAATGGGAGAGGGAGATAAGCGAGTGACTTTTTATAGATAAGGAAATTGAGTCCTTGAGGAGTAAGATGACTTCCCTAAATCTGGCAGTAAGAGATGGAGCCAGTACTTTAACACAGATCTGATTCTAAATCCTACTTTTCTTTGCTGAATCATGAAGGCAATCATGTCCCTAATAAACAGTTTTAATTTTCAAATGTCTACTTTGAAGGCAAAATGTATTATGACTTCAGGAATAGTAGAGGGTCATCCTAGAAATTGGAAGTCCTATATTCTTTTCTCTTTCTGAGTATCTTTAAGCTGAGTACAGGGCAGAATTGACAATTGCCTCCACCTACTAAAAAATAGTGGGGGAAGAATAACTATCCCTGTTCTTACAGAGAAGCCTGAGATCTCTTTAACAACGAGAGGCACCTTTCATTTCATGGTAAAGGACAGGGTTGAAAATGCACTATCTGGACATATGTAAATACAAACGACTGATTTCAGATCTTTCTTTGAGACAAGCTTTGTTAGGGAAGTGCAGGGAGGAAAGACACAGCCAGAGCCTGTATCCTGTCTGAGGCGTCAGAGAGCTAAGCAGAGAAAGAGGGCTGGTGGCCAATCTTGTGGCTTTGATTGTGACTGAATCCCTCTCTCAATCTTACCACATAATTCTCATCCTGTACAGAATAGCAAAATGAGAATCTTCTTGACCTCAGGAGAAATGCAGTGTTTTTCAGAGTGTGGTCCCCAGGACTCCAGCATCAGAATCATCCAGAAATGCTCCTTAAACACACAGATTCCTAGGTACTTACACACACACACTTCCAGAGGGGTCTCTGAGGCTGGGTCCAGGAATCTGCTTTTCTAGCCAGCTCCCAGGATGGCTGCTGTGAATATTGAAACTTGAGAGCTATTGCTTTTGAGAATAAATTAAACAATGATAATACTTATGAATACTCACTTTTGGAAGACCTAGAGGTAGACCTACGTGAAAACTATTTTGTGGGATTTCTTTGACATCTCTTTCCTTATCTTAAAATCATATGGTGTTTTTTTAAAAAATATACAAACCTGTGCATATATCATTTCACTTTGATGCATAAATGTGATCTACATCTATATCTGCATGCAGACTATTTTCGTTTCTTTTCCTTTTTGCAAGATGGCCACCCCCTTTCTCTGCCCCTATCTCCACCAGGCCCCTAGCAATCTCTTGCAGCCTAGTTTCCAGTCTCCTTTATGATCCCACGCACATGTATAAACACATGTAGTCAAACATATATGAGTAGGTGTTGCTTTTTGTATTTCTAAAATAGAACCATATTTTACTTTTTTTTCTGTATCTTTCTTTTCTCACTCAACAAAACCTAATAGAAATATTACCATATTACAAGGTTTGACTCCACTTTATTCTTTTAAATAGTTACATAAGACTTCACAGTGTGGAAGCATTGGTACTTATTAAGTCATTCCCCATTGACAGACATACTTTGTTCTCAGGTTCCTGCTGCTATGAACATGCAGCAGTTAAAGTTGTTTATCATATATATGCTTTATTTTGGGGGATAGATTCTTACTCATAGGATAGATAGCTGTGTGTTTGCTATAATAATGATTAATATTATAATAGTATCTTTTGCAGGGGTTTATGCATTTTTATTTTTGATAACTCTTGTCAGTTTGCTTTCCAAATAAGATAATATTTATTTGAATGGTAATTCATATAAGAATATTTTTCCCCTTTACAACTTCTCATTATAAAAATGTATGGTAGTAAGCAAAGTGTAATCAGTTATATAAATTTATAACACTGAATTTTAAATGTGCTTCATTTTGCAACATTGCAATTTTTCCAAGTATCCTAGTGCTCTACAACCTGAGTTTCACTAATATAGCATATAAGAAGAAAATAAGTATTGAGTTCTGAGTGCCATGAGAATGTAAGCAAGAAAACAAACAAAACCAGGCTGCCTGCAATGAGACTACTCTTCAAATAGATTAGATAGATACATAGATACATAGAGATATGAAAAAATCTCCAACATTGGCACTACCTTACCAGCTGCCAAATCTGATAGCATCCGTTTTTCTGCAATGTTAAATATGCAGGACTAGTCAAGGTCAAAGGATATTTTCTGAGAACAACAGCCATTCTCTTCTTTTTCTTTTTTTTTTTTAATGATATGGAGGAGGGAAATAAAAAGACGTGACTTTGCTAGATTCACCTTTAACCAATCCTTGTTTGATGTGAACATGTCTAAGTGTACAGGCAGGCATCAAGATGCACAGACTGTTTGCCTTCCAGTCAACCCCAAAGTGGCATTTACAATTCATGGGAAATGGTAGGATTCAAAATGGGAAATTTAAGGAAGACAAGAATGGTAGAGAAAAGGAGAGAAGAAGAGGCAGAGGAGTAAAGTGTTAGGTCTGGGAGCTAAAGCGGGGAAAAACAGCTTAATTATGGAAGAAAAGACACATGCATAGGATAGCTTGAACAGGCAGAGTTGCCGTGGAAGCACATTCCAGGGAAATCTTAAGAGATTACTTTAATAATAAACCATGCATTCTTCAGCAAGCCATCACGAGATTAACTACCCTTTTCCTAGGCTGGGAGCACAGTCTTTTGCTTTATGTTTTCCTTCTCCCTCCTTCAAAGGCAAGTTTTATGCAAGGAACAACTGTCATTCAAGACCATAGTTTTTGGAATACTGCATTGAATTTCCCTCATCTTAATTTTCTAAACATGACTTTCAGTAGTGAGAAGAAAAGACCATGGTTTGTTTAAGCAGGGTGAACACATCTGGGTGGGTTTTGATGTGATTCTCCAGATGCAAAGATGTTCATTTTAGACTTACTAAAAAGTAAACAACTTAGATGTGACAGAGACAATGTTTCACCAGGGATAAAAAGAGTTAAATTTATTTTCATTCCTTTTTTTCCCCTAATGTGAGCAGGGCATTGAATTACTGCCAGAAGCAATATCAGTGCCCTAGAGATATAAAAATACACTTCAAACCAGAATTCTCCACTGTCAGCTCTTCAGATTTCTGTGTAAAACAAGAGGTGTCCGTTTTAAGCTGTATGTGTGAGCCCGCTGTTCATAAATGAACTGTTTTCACTAACGTCTTCTCTTGAAACTACAGCTCTGTTGAAACTATAGCAGATGAAATCATTTTCTACTTCTAGCTTTTTAGATAAATCTCTTTCATTTGGTAGGATAGAGCAGACAAAGTTAACTATTTTTGGGAAAAGTCTTTCAATTTAAAAAGTAAGTAATTCACGTCTGAATTGAGAAAATATTATATGCTGAGGTTAAAAGAGAGACCTATTTCTTTGAAATTGTCAAAGCCTCTATTTGCCTGAAATTGGCACCATCCCTCTGGATTTCTGGATTTTAGAAATAAAGTCTTATGTTCTAAGATGTACCAGAATGAAAGTGCTCTGCAAAAATGTTATAAATACCATCCTAGGACTAAAATTTATGTTCCTCTTGTCATTTGCACATAGTCACTTTTAATTTAATTTTTAATTGTCTTGGTTTTTAGAGACAGTCTCACTCTGTCGCCCAGGCTGGAGTGCAGTGGCATGATCATAGCTCATAATAACCTCAATTCCTAGACTCTAGCAAACCTCTCATCTCAACCTCCTCAGTAGTTAGGACTACAGGCACTGTGCCACCATATGCAGCTAATTTTTTCTATTATTATTTTTTGTAGAGATGGTGTCTCACTATGTTGCCCAGGCTGGTCTTGAACTCCTGGCCTCAAGTGATCTTCCCGCCTTGACCTCCCCACATGCTGGGATTACATGTGCGAGCCACAGTGCCTCATGTTTTTAATAATAGCAAATTACCTCAGAGGAATATTGAAAACTGTCAGCACCACCTTCCCTACCCTCACCCCTCTAGGTGTCAGGCGATGAGACCCATGGCAGAAATAGTAGAGGCCAGCGGAGGTAGACTCCTTGGCCAGCTGTGCTGCTCTGTGCCCCTCAGTTCCCATGCACAGCGGCTGTCCAAGCCTGACCTACTTGAGAGCAGACACTGCCACTCACATTGAGTTACCCCAAATTACACAGTGGCTCTGCAGCGGAGGCTAGGCGTGGACCACAAAATACATCCTTGTCGTCCCATGAGCCCGATTTGAACCCTCAGTTTCTAGAGGTAAAATGCAAATCCGCTGTGCTGCTTACTCAATGGAATCAATAACTCCCTGCCACCTGAGTCACAATTTGCTATTTTCACGTTTACTACAAGCTGCTTCCCACTTACAAGAAAAAAGAAAAAGAGAAGAAAAGAGACATGGCTTTCACAAGAATAATTTCATAGTTCTTTAAAAAGAAACAGCTTCTGTGGATGTTTTACAATTGTTCCTGATTTTAAAATATGGAGAAAATGAATTCCCAGCTTGTTAACGTAGACCGAGATACGCTGCGGAGCGCCCCGACTGCTGAGCACTGCACGTCAATATTGTTAAATATCTTATTTCTTACAGCTCATGTTTTTCATAGAAGTATATGAAATAGTATGGAAATTAATTCAGATAAAGTCATGTTATGTGTCTACATATAGAGGTATATATGCTGTAAGGGAAGACAGTATACAATCTCTGTTGATATCGGAAATGTAGCTTATTTAAATACGACGTATAGACGTGAACATAATTTGTTTACATCGATTTCATAAAGACAGTATTGTTTTTATATCTGTGTGTGCAGGATTATATTTCATATATAAATACAGTGAGTTTTACAGACACACCCATGGATTTCCCACCAATGTAAGCGCATCCACGTCCGCAATAACTTCTTTAAAGGGGGCAGCGGGCGCTCGACTTCGGAAACTGCAGGGCTGCACCAGGACGCAGCGCTCCTCGTCAGCGAAGTCAGAAGTAAAGGCAGCCCTTTGTTCCCAGGGCCCCAACGGGTTAGGATGACTTCGTGTGCCACATCGCTGGAAGTGGCAATTCGGGGAACGGATCTGTGAAGCGAAGCTCGGCGGGTCCCACCCCTTTCCTCCGGAGTTTCCCTTTCCTGTCCTTATTTGCACCCTCCCCCGCCCCCGGTGCGTGTCCTCCCGGGGCTGTCGCCGCCGCGCCGGCCCCTGCGCCGCCCGCCGCCCGCGCCCCTGCGATCGCCCCCAGCTGGCGGGCGCCGCGCCCGGGCGGCCGGGCCCACGGCGGCGCGAGTTAATAAACAGTTAAGTTTGGGAGACTCAGCAGACACGTTGAGGGGGAGTTACCAAGCCAGGCAGCAAAAACATCCCGGCGCATTCCTGGGGAGTCCTCAGCTGCCAGCATCTGATTAGAACCATATCTCTCGCCGGGAGTGGCCGCGCGGCTGCGAGCTCGGCCGGCGGCTATTTAAGCGGGGCCCGCCGTGTCGGCGGCGCGGCAGCCTGCAGGCTCCGGGCGCGGGAGTCATGCGCGCTTCGCACCGGCGCTGCTAGCCGTGAGTAGCCCGGGACCCCTCTTCCCTTGGGCTCCGTTTTTATTTTTCTTGCAACCTCCTTCTCTCCTTTGCTCCCCCCCCCACCACCACCCTGGCCCCCCGGGGTGCAGACCTTGGGCTGTGGGGAATCTTAGAAATGAGACAGTGTACGCGGGGAACCCAGCGGTTTTGTGGCCTGACATCTGAGGAATGTTGTCACGGAATGCCTTTACCTTTGGGGTCGGACTCCAGATGCCCGGCTTGTGACATTTAACGAGCGCCTCCTTTTGTGTGTGTGTGTGTGTGTGTGTGTGTGTGTGTGTGTGTGTGTGTGTGTGTGTGCGCGCGCGCTTGCTTGTTTAAAAGGTCTGAGGGCAGCCCTGGGTAGGACGCTGGTGTGGCCGCTGACCGCCTAATTAACTCCTCCAAGGGTATTTATTTTTGCCGTGTGACAAAGGCTGCGGACCTGGTTTGTGCCCAAGAGAAGCTTTTTCCTGGTGACTGACAACATATGGCATTAAACTGTGAACTTTGTCTTACACCGGCATTCCTAAGGAAGTATCTGCACAAGGGACTTAACAAACTTGTTTTAAATCCCCGGTGCGGGGAGTAGGGTTTAGATGGTGCTTGCCTGCCTGCTGTAAGCTGGGTAAAAAGATTAAGTAAGAATTTTAGAAAAGGGGGGGGGGGGAATGAACGGGTTAAAACCACGGAGACCCAGTCAACATAGCAGTTTTCATAGTATAGAGCTGACTCTGTTTTTTGTTTCTGTAATCTTTCCCTCTTGACTTAATTCTGAGCCTGGAATTCAGGTCTGCAGTCAGTTTCAGCAGGGAGCTGTTTGAGTCCAAAGGGAAATTTAACTGGATTAAAAACACTTAAAGAATCTGGATGTTATCTCCACCCCATCCACCCCCCACATTTCCCCCTTTCTTTTTAGTTTGTGTTTGGAAGGAAGACAGCCACTCTGTAAAATGAGAAGAGCAGAAACAAGCTTCCAGACACATGGAAAAACTTAAAAATTATGGAAGGGCAACTTCATGAATAGTAAATGTTGCTATTGCTCTATAAAGTGACTTAATGAAAAAATTTCTGGCCTTAATCAGGCAAAGCAGAGGAGTGGGGGAGAAGGAGGTAAGACATAACTAATTCAATCAAAAGTAATGGCAAAGGAAAGAAGCAGCTGCAAAAAACGCCTTCTAGATGTCTGATAAGGCTCCTGGAATGGCTTTGATGGAATGTATAATTGATCCTACTTATAATATTGAGGTTTGGCTCTTCACACAGAAGCACCTACTGGCTGTTGGGGAGGAAGGAACTAGTGGACAGGATGGAGCACTGCAGCTACCAAAAGACTTGTCTCCATGCTCACTTCCTACCCCAGCAGCCAGACCTTGACTAGGCTGCTCTTCTCTGGGGTCCACCGCAGGTTCTCAATGACAGGCCTCAATGACACTCTAAAAAAAATGTATTGCCTTGAGAATTCAAGAGTATTTGGGGCTTGAGCCCTCCTTGATCTTTGGGAAGGACTTTTGGTGAAGTACTGGATATGTAGAAATTAACAATTCCATAATTACTACAACATGGAGAGTGCAATGGAGAAAGTCTCCTAGAAAAAGCATGTAGGAGGCCTAGTAGTCTTTCCAACGTGTATTTCTGAGACAGACCACATCTTTCAAATTCTTAATCAATTTTCTCCTAAGGCCAACTAGATTATTTTTCCTGTTGTTAGTGAATAACTTAACTTCCTCCTTCCTTCCCTTCCCACTCCCAGCTAGATCAATCCCTTCTTATCCAAACGACAGTGTTGGAAACTGGTTCTTCTTAAGGTATACCTCCTACGTTTTTTGTTTGTTCGTTAGTTTTTTGAGACAGGGTGTTGCTCTATCGCCCAGGCTGGAGTGCAGTGGCATCATCATAGCTCACTGCAGCCTCCAACTCCTGGGCTCAAGCGATCCTACTGCCCCAGCCTCCCTAAGTAGCTGGGAATACAGGCGCACACCACCGTGCCTGGCTAATTTTTAAAATTTTTTGTAGAGATGGGGGTCTCACTATCATCCAGGGTGGTGTCAAACTCCTGGCCTCAAGCAATCCTCCTGCTTCACCCTCCCAAAATGCTAGGATTACAGGGACGAGCCACCTCACCCAGTCCCTCCTGTGTTTTAATGTATGGCTACATAAGTAGATGGTAGAAGAATTGTCTTCCAAGTTTGAGCTCTAAAACATAGGTATTTGCCATTCTCGTGATCTTGGACAATTTGATCTTTACCTGAGGGTGTAAGCTAGAGGAGGGAGCACTTGTTAAAAGCCTTGCCTAATTTGTTAAGGACAAAATCCACCGTTTGCATTTCTACTTTATAGTTTTAGATTAAACTGAAAGTCCAAATTCCTGTACATTAGGCCTACTTGTTGTCTTGCTTCAAAAGTTGAATGGCTTTCAGCAGCCTTGTTTGAGTTGAAGGGTATTGCTTTTAAGGCATTTGTTGGCATGAAGGTGGTACCCAGGACCTCTGGCAGTTGCTGACCTGCTGACTGGGGGTGATATTTATTGGCCAGCTCAAACTTTCCTTGATTACCTGAAGATTAAGAAAGCAGGAAAACATCTGCCTTGCAGAGTGGCTCCTGGCCAGCAGGAGGCTTTGTGGAGATTTGGGTTCTTGGTGGTACAGTGAATAAGTGCTAATTCATTTCTAATTGTACCTCATATGTCCATAAGCCTAACTTTGCTACCACTGATTTTTTTACCTGGATAGTTTTGAGGGGTCTATGTGTTTCTCTTCCTCATTCTCTTGACTTGAGGATTTAATTATTGTTTTTCTTAAAGACAAAACTGAGATGCTGAAATACTTGGGAAGGTTGTTGAAAACTGAGCTGTTCTAGGGTTTTAAGTTGCCCTAATGCTCATCAGAATGTACCTCTCCAGCTGGAAAGGTTTGAAAGTTGACGGGCCAGGGGTTTAGGTAACTAACCCAACACATAAGGTTTCCTACCCTTCAGACAAAACCAGAATGGGAACCAGATTGGCAATATGAAACACCTGAGTAACAGGATGTGGTATTTTAACATTCTCTCTGATGATGCTATATAATTCGAAAGTTGAAGCTGTGCCACTGAATTGCACAGAGGTTGCCCAAAATCACCTTTAGAAGAAATAGCTTTAATGTCACATATATGTGTTTAAGGGAAATCTAAGTTATGATAACATATCCTGACTGGATTAATCATGGGAATCAGAAGGAAAGCAGCCTACCAAGTCATTTTGTAAAGACAAAAAACAGTCAAAGTCTTGATGAGGGGAACAGATGATGCTGGGTATGGATATTCACATGCTAGCTGCTACTTCTCGTCTGGCATAATTGGGTAGTGGTTGGGAGTGAGGTTGCCTCCATTCAAATCCCAGCTGCAAGAGTGCAGGTTATATGGCCTGGGGCACATTGCATAACCTCTCTGTACTTCAGCTTTCTTATCTGGAGAGAATAATAATACCTACCTCAGGGTTGTGGGGAAGACTGTTAATCTAATGTATTTTGAATACTGTATTCCATCTGATTTTGAAGGTTTTCGTTTGTTTGTTTTGTGTTTTTTGCCCCCTTGAACAACTAAAGTATGTGTAGTCTTTATGAAAACTAAAGGTAGGCCTGGTACGGTGGCTCACGCCTGTAATCCTAGCACTCTGGGAGGCCAAGGCAGGAGGATTGCTCAAGGTCAGGAATTCGAAACCAGCCTGAGCAAGAGCAAGACCCAGTCAGTCTCTCTATTAAAAATAGAAAGAAATTAACTGGTCAACTAAAAATATATAGAAAAAATTAGCTGGGCATGGTGGTGCATGCCTGTAGTCCCAGCTACTTGGGAGGCTGAGGCAGTAGGATCACTTGAGCCCAGGAGTTGGGTTGCTGTGAGCTAGGCTGACGCCATGGCACTCTAGCCTGGGCAACAGAGTGAGACACTGCCTCAAAAAAAAAAAAAAAAAAGAAAGAAAGAAAGAAAGAAAGAAAAAGAAAGAAAGAAAGAAAGAAAGGAAAAGAAAACTGAAGGCAAATGGAGAATTTTTTCATCAAAATGGGATATCCCTCACCTACCTGAAAAAGTTAATTATTCAAGCATTTAATATTAACGAAGCCAGCATGTTTGCTTGTTCTCAGGCTAGAACAGACAGGGAGTGACTCTCAGTTCTGGGCCTAGATGCTGGCACTTTGGTTTGGTCAAGATGACCTTGCTGGTCTCATTTAAGTCTTCCCCACACCCTCTCAGACTCCCTACAGAGAAGGAGCAATCCTTCCCCCTGAAGGCAGCATTATAACTGAAGGAAGTGGGAAGGGAGGGACCACCCGGACTAAACTGAGTGACTAGGCTAGAAATAAAAATTGAGTGTGTGCGGGCCCTATACTATCCTTGCCCACATAGCTGGGCAGGTTGCCATGGTTACTCCCCTTCCCGAATCCTTCTCCTAGCCTGGAAGGAAGCCTGTCTCTCCAGGGCAAGCAGAATCTGAACAAATTGCTTCCTGGTCTAAAAATGGAAATTACTAAGTGAAATAGAATCTTCTCTCTACTTACAATGCCCTCCCCTTCCCCAAATTTATTTTAATCTCAATTCTTAATTTTCTTACATCATCTAGATAGCAAAACATAAAGCCTATGAAATTTCAGGAACACAAAAGTTATTGCCTCAGAATAGAAGCAGCCTGGCAGTTTTTCTCTACTATTAATACCATAATTTATGCAAACTAGTTAGAAGCAAGTGACTTTTAACTGCCTTAAATTGATAAGAATTCTGAGTGAAATGGGGCAGGCTGAGTGTTAACTGCTTTAGAAGTTACCAGAAAGCAGAATGTATGAGGGCTGTCACTTAGATTTTCAGGTAACCACAGTGTAAAGGGAGCTTGTAAAATAGGAAGTTACAATCCTAGAAAACTCGGTTTGAAACATTGTTCAATCTGGAAGAAATCTGAGTGATGGATATTTGGTAAAAAGTCACCCTGTTTTCTCTCTAGCATATGATGCAAAGTGTGACTTCCAAACAGACTTAGATCTTTATGTGACAGATGAGTTGCCATATGTAAATTCACAATTAAAAAATTAATTCAGCCCAAAGATTGGACAGTTAGTTCAGTGTGTATTTCACAACTAGAGAGAACTCATCTAAGAAGGTTCGCAGAGTATGGCCCCGAGACCAGTGGCATCAGCATCTCCTGGGGACTTGTCAGAATTGCAAAGTCCCTGTCCCCATCCCATCTTTCCTGAACCAAACTCTGGCTGTCGGGCCCATCCAGCTATATTTCAACCAGCCCTCTTACATGCTCTAAAAGTAATTTTTGTAATTCAGTTGTTTTATCATTCAGTTGTTCAGTGGAAAGCATAACAAAGTATTTGAATTCCTTCAGTCTTGGAAATAATAAAGCAAAAGTATTTAAACACAATGCAGTTTCACTGAATCTTAAGATACAGAAAGATGAAAAAGCACAGATCTTGGACATTTTTCCCCATATCCAAAGTATTGCTTTCTTGATCTTAGGAAAACTAATATACTACTTAGTTTTATATTATCACTTCACTTCCAAATCCTTCCCCCTCTGCTGTTTTTTTTAAGAATATGTAATTAATCTCCATTTATTAGGAGACTGTCCCAATTCTTTTAAAAAAGATTCCAGTAAACTAGATCATTACCCTTGAATGAGACAGTTTCTCTAACCTATAAAACTTTTTATTTGGTTTTCCATGCATGTCAAGAAGTGCAGATAAAGGCTTCTCCATAAATGAATCTACTTCACTTAGTTTTTAAGGAGCTTCTTTATGGCTTGTCAAGTGCTGTTCCATTGTCTCATTTGACTTTCACTTTAAATAATTTGAAATAGAAAAGATGTCTCCATTTCTTAGCTCCTGGATGATCAATATCTTGCCCAAGATCTTATCACTAACTGGTAGAGCCAGGATTCAAGCATTAATCTTTATGATTTGAATCTTGGTGTTTATCTGAATACTTAGTAAGCACCAATTATGTGAAGTATGGTGCTTAGTTGTCAATGGAAAATCTCCCAGTGAGCAGAAATCAAGAGGAAAGTCTTCTTCATGTAAGGCAAAGGACAGACTCTAGAGTTAAACATATTTGCATTAAAATGGCAACTGTGCAATTCCTTAGTCATGCTACTCACTGTCTCTGATCCTTGGTTGCCTCACCTACCTTACTTACAAAACAGTCCTAAGAATGACTGATGTTAAGTAGAGATTACACCTCAAACTGAAAAAGATCCAGAAGTATCAAACTGGAACTCTGACTTTGAGGAGCCAACATAGGTTAATGGTTAAGAGTTTGGGCTCTAAACTGCACATGACTGTGTCCACAGCCCAGCTTTGCCAGGTAAGACAAGCTATATCATGGCTGAGCTCCATCTCCCTATCAGTAAAATGAGTTGCCTCAATGTTAAAATTAAAGGAGAAGTCATAACAACAACAACCAAAAACCTCCTCAGAGTTGCTTCAAAAATGTACCTGTTCTATCTAGAATTACAATTCTCAATGCAATAACTAAGCTGATTCTTAGAAAATGGTCTTGTTCTCATTATTTGTGAGGCCAAGCTAAATTCTAGAGATGAGCACATTCAGGCTGAAAATTAGAAGGCTGTCTTTCCTATTTATCTTGAAACTACTAACTAAGAATACCAAGCAGGAGAATGTGGCAATGCTTCACAAATCAGTAAAGGCACACAATGGTAACTTTTTTTTTTTTCTTTTTTTATTTCGGCATATGATGGGGATACAGATTTTAAGGTTTCAATAAATGCCCTTTCGCCCTCCCCTCACAAGTCTGAGTCTCCAGCATGACCATCCCCCAGACGGTGCACTTCTCACTCATTATGTATGTATCTATCCATCCCCCTCCCCCTGTCCCCCTGCCCAATACACTATTATTGTAGTACCTATGTGTCCACTTAGGTGCTGCTCATTTAATACCAGTTTGCTGGTGAGTATATGTGGTTCTTGTTTTTCCAACAATGGTAACTTTTAAGGTACCACTTAAGCCTCATCTGGCCAGGACAATTGAGTCCTCTTAAGGTCTAGAGTTAGTCCCACCCAAAGAACTGGAAAGTAAAGAATAACTCTGTCCCTTATTGTGTCCATATTGAACACAGCTGCCCTCTCTGTTTTAAACCTTTCATCCAAATGACCTCCCTTATTTTTCATACTTTAAGTGCCCTATTAGGGGGCTGAGGCCTGTTCTTATCTTCTATGATATGTAATTCAGATGCTAAAGTGCTTTTTGTTACCATTTTATGCAGTAGAAATAAGCCAAAAGTGTTTGAACATATGTCAAAGGGTTGGCACAGTCATATGAAGAATGCTAAAGTAGTTTGACTTTGAGGCACCATATTAATCTGTCAGAGGAACACATAATTGCCCTCTAGCTCAAAGGATCAGAAGTCACAATGGTTACACATAGTGGGTGCTCAAATACCTGTCCTTTAAAGGAGAGTCTCAGCTGTGCTTTAATTACATCAGCATTGGGTTTCATTCTTGTTGTTATTTGGTTTTGTCCGCCCCCCCCCCCGACCTTGAAAATTAAACAACCTAAATACGATCCCATTTTTGAAGTAGAAAACAAATGTGTACCTGATGGAACACACTTTTCCGTCAATAGTTGGTTGATAGTAAGGAGGTTCAATGCTGATTTCTGCCTGAGCAATGTTCAGCTATAGCTGAGGCTGTTCATAAAACGTATGTACTAGAATTGAAATGATAGATAATTTTATGTAATGTCCAAGCTATCTTCTGAAGGATTTCTTGTAGAGATGCCTACTTGACACTTTGGTACAAGCGTTGACTATATATCGACAGCCACAGATGAACGCTCACAGCGACTTTAGCTGACAGCTGTGATATGACTTTTCTAATTTTTCATTTATCAAAATAAAATTGTGAACATTTAAAAATAATGTAATGAAAACATATATGTATATGTTACCTATTCTGATTTACAAGTAAAGCTGCCTGTAAAGTAAAACAAGCTTTCAGTGCTTTAAAGCATTCCTTATCACACAAGAGCAAAACGGATTCGTTGTCAATGCACAGCACAAACTATCATGTGGACTATGAGTGCCGGCTGTGGGCAAGGTTTCACTGCCAGCAAGTGCCCTACAGAGGTGGTTAACTACCTGATAGCTTGTTCTTTGGAATTTCTGAGTCTAGCTGGTCTGAAGTTCCCAATGACTAAAAGTTGATGGTAATTGAAAGTTGGATGCAAATATTTAACTTATACCTACTTTTTTTTTTTTTGAGACAGAGTCTCACTCTCTTGCCCAGGCTAGAGTGCCATGGCGTCAGCCTAGCTCACAGCAACCTCAAACTCCTGGGCTCAAGCAATCCTTCTGCCTCAGCCGCCCGAGTAGCTGGGACTACAGGCATGTGCCACCATGCCTGGCTAACTTTTTCTATATATTTTTAGTTGGCCAATTAATTTTTTCCTATTCATAGTAGAGACAGTGTCTCACTCTCGCTCAGGCTGGTTTCGAACTCCTGAGCTCAAACGATCCTCCCACTTCGGCCTCCCAGAGTGCTAGGATTACAGGTGTGAGCCACTGCACCCGGCCTGTACCTGCTATTAATTGGTGCTAGGGAACACATTAATGTCAATTGCTGCCTACAAGAAATTTCAAGAAAATGACAACTACTCAATTAGCATGTGGTTTTATCGTAGTTATTAATAAGTGTATAGAGTGTCACATGAGTCCAGAGTAAGAAAAAGACACAGGTGTGATAATGTAGTTGACCTTTAAAGGAACAATGGAGTTCAGATACAAAAGTAGGAAGAGAAAATGCATTTAGGCAGAAGCACATAAGCAAATCACGCAGGTGGGTGAGCACAGGGTATGCCCAAAGAACACTGGCCAGTTTGGCAGCGAAAAGACAGGTGGCAGAGAGCTAAGAGGTGATAGCTTGAAAAGGAGAGATCGATTTTACGGAGCCCTGGATATCAGGATAAGAATTTCAATCTTTATTTGCTAAGCAGATCTCTTCATTAAAGCAGGAAAACAAAATGCTGACTCACAGATAAGTTCACTTGGCCATACTGGCAGAATGAGTCTGAGTGGAGGTTGCCTAGCAATTGAAGAAAAACCTATGTTTCATTAAAAATCAGCAAAGTAAAGAAAAGCTTTGCCTAAACTAAATAAGGAGCAAAGGAAATATATATTACTCCTAATATTTTAAGTGTGTTGCTCTTTAATAGACTGTGTAGAACCTAGAAAAGTAGGACAAATAATTCCCTGACCTCAAAAGCTTTATTGAATTGAGGGAAGAGTTCTACATGAATCAGAGGGCAATAGCAGTTCATGGCAAATATGGGAAAATGGCACAGCTAGTGAGAGGCCAGCAAAGAATTTCCTGAGACCACACATCCTAGAGTAGACTTTGAAGGAAGGTATGAAGTAAAGTAGGTGAAGGCAGTATTACAGCTAGAGAGGCAACATAAGAAGGCATAGTGTGCCCATGTGTCTCTTCAGGGGACATGAAGAGATCAGCCTCTAATTGAGAACAGGCAGTTGTTTCTATGTATAATATGCAGCCTGATTAGAAAGGGCTTTGAATCTCACCTTGAGTGTAAACAGAGGAATTAAACACTGGTACCTGATTAATACAAAACAGGAAAGCTAGGCCAGTAGGGCACTCCTACAAAAACTCATCCATAAAGGTGGGTGAGTTACAGCTAAAATCTCTTACAACTTAGATTCTCATTAGAACCCTTTTGAGAAGATGGAAGGAAAACTTAACCCACAAAGAGTTTTTTGACTTCAAGAATTTGTACCTATGCTATGTGTGTAGAGAAGCTCAAAATACACTGTATCAGTCAGCTAATCATGGGGGACAAGGTATATGATACAAAGTCATATAGCTTTTTGGGAAGGAAAAACTCAAGGTGGCAATGAGGCAAGGTTGGGGAGGAATGCTGGAACTAAGAAAAAAAAATATGGTGGGAGGGAGGAGAGGTATGAAAATAAAGGGTAATTATGAAAAATAAAGGGTCGGAGGTTTGCCAGATTCAGAAGACGTGTGAACAGTCTAGGATAAAATCTTAGCTTCATTGTAAGCTACAGAGATATTCTGGGCACATCTATGTACAAAATAAATTTTGTAATTCTGTTTCCAGTTAGTATATGGCAATGCAAATGTTCAGTTTGCTGTACAAGAACTCTTTCATAGAAACAATGGATGCAACCACGTTCTAAGATCTGGCCTCAAAGCTTCATGCAGCCAACATTTATGGAAGGCTTACTATTTGGGGTGATAATAAAGTCTGTTTTCTTGATGAAGGCTGACATTAACCAAGTGCTACTTGGTAGTCCTTTGCTAACGGTCTTGTACCTTGGTATTACTCCTTAAGTAACCAAAGCCAGCTGTAGGGAATGCTGGTTACATTTTCATAATATTGTTTCCTTGAAATCTGGAATTCAGTAGTTTGGCTTGATCTGAAAGTGACACTATTGTATTCTGAGGAAATCTGGTAATTAAGAGTGCCACAGAACATGCCTGGTTCTAGAATATTGAAGTTCCTAAATTGCTTGTATTTCTGAAGTGGCAAAACTGAATGCCAAATGAGCAAAGGTTGTTTATGAACATAGTGTCAATTCAGAATTTTGGATTTTAAGAAAACGTTGCAGAAAATATTGATATTCCTTAATATCCTTGTGTATTATAAAATTTTTCCCTTCTGCTGGCATTGCCACACAGATGGTCTTCCAGATTGCAATATGGTTATAGGAGACTGAAATATTAAATGTAAATATCCCCCATCTAATTTATGTTTTAAAGATATGTTATAATTTCAAAACTGTTGAAGAGGGTAAGCTCTTAGCCCCTAAGACAAAATTTGCATCTTTCCACAGTTTATATCAATAAGAAAGCAATTCATATGGAATTCCTTGAATTAATATTAATTTTTCTTTTTCTTACTAAATATTATTAATGGCAATGAAGCTTTCTACCCTAATCAGAAACATTTCCTCCAAAACACTTAGCATAAGTTGCAACTATGACTTGCATGTTCTTTCTCCCCTGCCTTTACTATAAGCCTCCTGAGAGTAGAGACCATGTCTATTCTGTCACTGTATACATAGCATAATGAATGCAGTGCCTGCACATAGTAGGTGTCTAATACAATAACCAGATGTTCAAGTGAATGAATAACTTAACCCACTCTTATTTACATTAATTGTAATTTATTATAGTGTGAGCAAAATGGAAAACTTTAGCTTGCCTTATCATCTGTTGGTATAAGTAAAACAGTTCTGAGCATTTTTTTTTTAAAAAAAACCTTTAGGGTTATTTATATTGAGCAATATCCATATGTTCTTCTAGTTTATATCTGCTCAGGGCCTGAGAAAGGCAGGCAAGCTGTTACTGAAATTCTCCAGATGGTGAGATCTTTCCAAGTCATTGGTTTAACTTCTACCAATGGAGTATTCAGCACTGTTCATACATCTATATGACCTGACTGATGTAATCACCTACCTAACTATAATTGTAGTGAACAGTTTTCAACCTGATATTTCATCCAGGGACAATTCCTTCTTCTTCTGTTTCTCCTTTTAAAAGTCCCCAAGTGCCCACCAGGCCGGGTGTGGTGGCTCACGCCTGTAATCCTAGCACTCTGGGAGGCCGAGGCTGGCAGATTGCTCGAGGTCAGGAGTTCGAAACCAGCCTGAGCAAGAGCGAGACCCCCGTCTCTACTAAAAATAGAAACAAATTAATTAGCCAACTAAAAATATATATAGAAAAAAATTAGCCAGGCATGGTGGCACATGCCTATAGTCCCAGCTACTTGGGAGGCTGAGACAGTAGGATCTCTTGAGCCCAGGAGTTTGAGGTTGCTGTGAGCTATGCTGATGCCACGGCACTCTAGCAAGGGCAAGAGAGTGAGACTCTGTCTCAAAAAATAAATAAATAAAACCTAGTGATGGGCGTGGCTACGCACCGTATCTGCACAACTCATGCATTTCGTCAAGGAGCGGTAAAGAAGATGAGCAGCCCTTCTCATCTGCCCCATCGTTACAGGTACTATCCCAGAGGTGCCCGAAAGGTGTGGGCAGCCCCACCAACAAGGTCGGCTCCCCCCGTCAGGTCCCGGCCATCCTGTGCGTGCTGCAAGCTGAGGCTTTGAGGGGAAAATAACACATCCCCTGAAAATAAGCCCTAGGGTGTCTTGAGGAAAAATAAATATAAGACCCTGTCTTATTTTCGGGAAAATACAGTAATAGAGAGAACTCACTCATTCCCTTGGGGAGGGCACCAAGCCATTCATGAGGGATCTGCCCCCATGCCCCCAACACCTCCCACTATGCCCTGCCTCCAACACTGGGGTTCAAATTCCATCATGAGATTTGGAGGGAACAAACAAGGAAACCAGATCAGATGTGATATCCTTTAGGCTCCTTAAAATGCTAAAATTAAGTTGTCCACACAGAACTCGGTGTTCAAGAACCCCAGGCTGGAAACCAATGACAGGCACTACCCTGCTCGACTTTCAAAATCCTAGCATTAAAGAGTTTTTTGAACCCATTTTCATTTCATTCAAAATTTACTCTTGAATTTTTAAAACATCAGAAGCTTCTCCAATCATTTCTCATGGGAAAAGAACAAAATAAATAAATACATAAAATATCAGAAGCATTCCTCAATGACTCTGGATAGGTATCAGTTAATGATGTCTAAGATGACAGTGTTGAAAGCCGATGATGGGCAGTGTTCTACATGCTTTCAAATATACTCATGTTCTCTTTGTAGCTTCCCTTAGCCTTTGAGTTTAATTGAAAGTGGCTGGATCCTAGAGTATCTTCATGATTCTATCTTTAGCCTGAGTTAGACTATAGTTTGTCTACATTTTAAATATTTCTATCTGACAAATTAGCACATCTCTAAGGAATTTAATTTTTAAAATATAAAAAGGCACATGTCACCCTCATCATTTATTCTCAATGTACACACCTTACTACCACCTTTTTTGACCAGCATTTCTTTGGCACTGATCTTTCTAGACTTTCAACAGTTGTACAGAAAAACATACATAAAATGGGAAAATGTTATTTATATATTCTGCTTCAAACAAGAAGCTATAATGACATGACATTTTTAGTCAATAACTGCCTTTTTACAAAAGATTTTCCTCTTTTTAGTTTTTATGGTGCTCACACTTCAAAATTTCATTTCACTTATATAAATTTTTATAAAGGGGGAGTCCTCTTTTTAGGATGAAATGGAACTTAGAGTGAAGGTTGTAAGACATAATGGCCTTTGACTTTTTTTAAAGCTACCTTTGGGACACTTTGTTTATTTGAAGTTTGAGGGTCACTGAGCATCATGGCTTGGCAAGATGGGATAACCTTGAATCTGACATTTGAGATTGTTAGACCTTAACCTTTCAATTAAAAGACTTTTCCCCCAGAAGATTAGCCAAATATTTAAATGAAAGAAACCGGCAGTGTTGATTCATTCAAAGTGGCAAATACATGCAACTATCATACTACAAAGCTATCTGACTCTTTGATGCCATATCCCTTTCTGAAGATTTACCACTACCCCAACCTCCTCACAATTGCTCAAAACTTCAAAATTTTCCCAGTACCATCTAGACAAAATAAGACTGCTGTAAGCCCACCCTAATCCATCTTGACCCACCTTTCAACCTTTTCCCTTGGTATAAACCTGCACAGGCCCTGCATGCTAGCCAAGCCGACATAAATATCCTTTATGTATTGCTATGTATTCCTCTTTCCCGATTCCTCTTTCCCAATTTCTGGCTAATGCCACATGCATCTTCAAAGAACTAGCTTAATTCTCTCTTTTGCCTGTGCTGTCCTACAGCAAAGAGGTCATCCATATGCATTAGACCTGTGTGACGATCAGATGGTTGCCTCACTCCTCTGCTTCAGCTTCCTCCCTGATAAAATGGGGATGAAGATACCTTCCCCAGAGGATTGAGAAAGTCTTAGCATCACGCCTGGTATATAATAAACATTCAATACATTTATCTTTTACAAATAAAATAGTCTTTGTTTCTAAGGAACCTGTACCAGCCATCCCCAACTTAGCACTCCCAAATCCACTTTACTCTGCTCTCCTTTATTTCCCAGAGTGTTTATCCTCTTCCAAAAGACTATAATCCATTTATGTTTCTCTCCCTGCTAGAGTGTAAACTCTATAAGGGAATAGATTTTTATTTTGCTCACTGATGGTATCCCAGGCTCTAGGAGAATGCCTGGCACATAGTAGGGATGCAGATTTATTACATGAATTAACTGGGATGCAGGGGTAAATTTTATTTCCAGTCTCTAAATTGTAATGGCTTTGAGCTAGGATCCATCTCCAGACCCCATGTGCTCTGAACAACAATAAAAGGCTGTCAGTATTTGAAGGCCTTTTAAATTTTCTAATGGTCATGGCTTCAGAGGAAAGCTAGGATAGCTAATGATTTACCATTTGTATTGTCACTCTGGTTAGGCACAATGTGAGATAAATGACGTACTCTGAGGAGTCAAAAGGCATTTATTTTTTCCCCTTTAATTCCATTAAGGGAATTTCTTAGATAGGGTACAAATGCAGAATGTCATTTAGGGTAGGGAACCTCACACTGGACAGATTGACTTGGAGAAGGAAACTATTCACATCCCACATCTGATAACTCTAAAACTAGAACTTTGCTTACTTTAGAGGGACTAGGCAAACTTGTTAGTGTTGTTTCTCTCACTGTTTTCCTTGGTAGAACTAATTATTTACATGCTTCTACAGTCTGTTAGTTAAGGAATACATTGCTAGTTAAAACAACATTGCAACTGTAAACATTATCCTAATTGCAAATTTTGCTGCATTGTTAGGCTCCCGTGGGATATGGAAAAGCTTGATCATTACTTTTTGAGGATTTGTCTTAACCTCCTTGTCTGCAATATTGAGTCTTTTTAATAAAGATTGGATTAGGAACTTAATAGTGGCTTTCAAAGAAGACTTATCTTTGCATAGGGCTACAGAGTTCAGCTAAGGAAACAAATGATTTAATTACATTTCTCTGATGCAAAAAAATGCCTATATAATAGGAGTAGAAAGTAGCAGATGCTATGGAGTGAATCCTCTGAAAGCTTTGAGGACCAGCTCAAGTTACTTTTATGTAATGACCATAATACGGATCATAAAGAGAGGCTACAAATGGAGCCCTTATCTAATCACTTATGCCCATCCCATTTCTTTTTTAAGTACTAAAGTGTCAATTGCTTAACAGGTACAGAATTTTGCAACAAATCATTAGTGGTTCAGAAAACAGAGGAGACTGCTCTGAAAGAACATAAAATCTAATGAAACATCTTGCTTAAATATTACATTTTTTATGAACCAAGGAAACTTCCTTAATAGTGACTCATTGATGTTGCATTCCTGTGAAGACTGACCAGAAGCCTTTTTATAGTTCAGTACAAATAGGAATATTTCGTAAAGGGCCAGGAGGTCTCAGCTGAAGTTCAGCTAAGTGGCATTTAATAAAGAACCATTCCTGATAGCTCACTTCATGCTAGAACTGTGTACCAGACTGGCACTCCCATAATTAGGCATATTAAAAAGATAGTGAAACCTGATAAGAATTGTGTGTCTTCAACAGGCCTGGGGAAGGAAGAACCCTATACCCATTTGCTTACTCAGGGAGAGTCTCCCAATAGTTAAGTCCGATTTTTGACCAACCTTTTGTCCTAATGTCAATCCTTCACCATTTTTTTTTTTTTTTTTTGAGACAGAGTCTCACTTTATTGCCCAGGCTAGAGTGAGTGCCGTGGCGTCAGCCTAGCTCACAGCAACCTCAAACTCCTGGGCTCAAGCAATCCTGCTGCCTCAGCCTCCCAAGTAGCTGGGACTACAGGCATGTGCCACCATGCCCGGCTAATTTTTTTTTTCTATATATATTAGTTGGCCAATTAATTTCTTTCTATTTATAGTAGAGATGGGGTCTCGCTCTTGCTCAGGCTGGTCTCGAACTCCTGAGCTCAAACGATCCGCCCACCTCGGCCTCCCAGAGAGCTAGGATTACAGGCTTGAGCCACCACGCCCGGCCAATCCTTGACCATTTAAATGATACATGCAACCCTGAGAACCAAGGAGGTTTGTAGATATAGTGAAAAGGACAAATACTCAACATAATTTCTGGCCAGTACTCTGTGAACTATTATAGAAAACAGAATATAATTCATATGTTGTGTTTTTGTTTTGTTTTGTGGTTTTTTTTTTAGCCCAACTATTAGGCAATACAGTAGTCTTACCATTAACACAAACCAAACTCATTTAACATGGAAGGAGCAGAGGGTAACCCAGCATTAGATCTGCAGCTGGAGGTGATTTTGAATAACACATTTTAAAAGACAGAGATACAAATCTAATAAATGAGTCTTTATAGTCTAGAAAACCAGAAAAACTAAATCATCCTAGTATATAAATTTTTCATTTTAAATAAGTTAAGCCCTTTGGGAAGCAGCAATTCATTTGGTGCCCCGTGATTTTATGATTTGTTTAATTCATGCATTTGCCTTTTAAATATCCAAACTGAGTTGTTTATCAGGCTAACAGTATATGGTTTATAATAAATAGCACATTACATGTGATATTATTTCCTATTAATGTAAAGTTAAGACACGAATTACTTTAATCTTGTAGAATGATATCTGGATCAAAAGTAAAAAGAATGTTATGATGGGCTTGGGGAAGAAAACTAGTATTTTTCTAGGATTTCTAGGATTTTCTAGAAAATCATCAGTTAAGATCTCAAGAGCATATTTAAAAAAAGTAAATGGAGTAGTTAAGACTTAAGCCTTTGAAAATGTTGTCTAATGACATAACCAGGAAAGTTTTCTTGGATATCCTGTTTTCATGCGGCTGGTACAAATTTGGATTTTCTCCCATTTCCCAGCCCTGGAATAATTATAATGCTGAAAAAATGACTGAAGAAAACAACCCAGTAGAATATGTATATTAAAAAAAATCATCAAAGTCATTCTTTAAATCCCAAAATAAACTTTTTGAAATCCATACAGATTAAGGTGATACTTGAGGTCTTTCCTTATGTTCTCAGATTATTACAACCAAGAAAGAAGACATGTGAGATGTATATTCATTTCCTAAGAAGTCTTAGTTCTCTGAAACACAACCATCCACATTAATCTTATATGTAGAGGTCACTTAAATGGCTTGCCAAAGGTGGTACAGAAATTTATTTCCTGAAGTCTTCTTTAGATTAGGAATGTTTAATGTTTGGGATCACATGGTATGCTTTTGTTCTGAAATCTCTACTAGAGACAAAGTTCCTTGAATTACTCTAACAAACTTGTCCATACTCTTCATGATTCCAAAGGTAGATGTCTAGCAGTGTTTGTGGAAGGGTAGACTAATTAATAGTGATGACTTAATGTGATTCTAACAGATATAATTTTAGGTATATTAACCTGGATTTATATATGGAATTCATGAATCAAAACCTGTCTAATTTAGACTTTATAAGCAAATATTAAGTGGTAGGTGTTTTATGGTAATTGGATTTTCCTTGCTCATCTATCTTTGTAGTTAAT
>VSMD01137534.1:0-17820 GCA_008750895.1 Mirza zaza | reverse complement strand
AGATGAGGGTGGTGGGAGGAGGTGGCCCTGAGTCCCCCTGCGCTGGACTCTCCCAGGAAGGCTGAGGGGTGTGGGGCAAGGTCAGCATTTGAGCCCCAACAGGACACCGCACCGGCGTCCTGGGCTTCATCCTGCCGCTCCCACCCAGCACATCAAATCCCCAAAACATTCACCTGCAGCTACACCTGGGCCCTGCCCCAACAGTGGCCAGGCCAGGCTGCAATGAGGGTGGGAGCTAGGGCTGGGCCCCCCGCCCCTCCCAGTCATGCCACATCCGGGCATTGCTGCCCCAGGGTCAGCCCCACCGCGAGCTGCCTCTCCCCTCCCTCCTCATCCATTTGCCAGCTTATTTTGGGAGATCTGAGTCTGTCCGTCAAGATGCCCTGAGCTTTCACGGGGCTGCGACCACCAGGGCCACCTCCAACCAGGAGGCTGCAGAGACCACGTGCGGCCAACATACACCAACTGGCTGGTGGACAAAATCTCTCTTCCTGACTTTGACCCCACCAGACACAACTCTGGGGACATCTGTGCCCCACGGCTGAAGGGCTGTGCAGGTCACAGCAAACCTGTGTCACAGCCAGCCACACCCCATGCACCAGCCGGGAGGGTCTCCGCAGCCATTCTGTGCTGGGCATTGCTGGGTCAGGGAACTGGGTACAGAGGATGCTAAGACACCATGTGCGGCCGGCCAGCGCCCCCCGGGCAGGAGCCCTAGAACCATTGCAACGGACCAACCCGCTTCTGTCTCTGAAGGTGGCATCGGCGGATGGGGAGTGACAGACTGAACCTGAGACGCTTTACAGAGAACGCCCAGAGTCAGCCTGCTGGGGGCACCACCAGCCTGGCACGCAGCAGGGGCTCCAACAACTGGAGTCCCGCGGCACTGAGTTTCTTCCTGGGTTCCCCACGACGGGCCCCTCGCCCCAGCTTTCCAAACCCTGGGTTCAGGGCTCCCTGGCAACGCACGGGGCTGCTTCCCACGACATTCCCACTCACGACGGGAAAACGGCTACGGGTTTGTCGCCGGCTCGGATCAACACTCCGCTGAGCGATTTTTAATAAAAACCAGACGTGGTCATGAAGGTGCCTCCCGCAGCAAAGCCGGTTGCCCTGTGAACAAGACAAGGTCTCCCCTGGCCGGGAGAAGGGCCCCCGCGGCGCAGGCGCCCTGGGAGAGGAGCACATCTCGGGAAAAGTGACGCAAACCCAGGTGGGATCTTTGAGACCAGGAGAATGCAGCCGGGAGGGGCAAAGGGCTGGGGAGAGAGCGAGGGAGGCCGTCTGGAGGTCTGGGGTCCCCGAGGAAGCAGGGAAAGCTGGCCTCCCGAGGCTACCCCGGAGAGAGGGGAGGAGCCAGGCACCCAGGCAGGGCCCAGCTGGGTCTGGACCCAGGGGGGTGGTTTCACAGGTTCCTGGGGGGGGTGGCCATCTGAGAAGCCCAGGAGAGAGGAGGCTGGAGACCCAGGGGCCCCCAGATGCCAGGTGGCCCTAGGACACAGACACTGAATCCTCATTATAAGGCTTTTTAAATGCACAGACAGGATATTAGCGTTTAAACAGCTTATATTACTTATATTACAGGGCAAACTTTAAAAATATTACTTATATTACTTATATTACAGGGCAAACTTTAAAAAACATAATATTTATAGAAAACTTCATTCAGCTCGCCCTGTTTGCTCTTTATTTCTCCTGCAATTACTGCTAATTTGGAGGTGCTTTGCTGTGGCATCTCCTCCCGCAGCCGGTCAATTGCGAGGCCTCCCACTGGTACCGTCCCCACCCCCCAGTCTCCCGCAGGCTGCAGGTGAGGTGCGCCCACTGCCTCGCTCCCATCCTTCCTCTCAGGGAGGGGAGCAAGCGCTCCGGCACCCCCAGGTACCCACACGCCCTTGGCCAGTGTCCTTCTCCCTGGGCCATCTGTCTGTCCCACTGGGTCACCCTGCAGGGCTCCCAGGCCCTGGGCTTGGGCACCTCTGAGCTGAGCCCAGCAACACCGAGGCCGGGAGGGGCGTGTCCTCCACCTGCCCTGGGCTGCGGCCCCATCCCCCGTGGAGCCGCACTGCACCTGCAGGCCTACCTGTGAGACCAGGTCGGGGGGACACCTCTGGAAAGCGCCATGCCCAGGTCCTCTGCCATGCCAGGGGCCCTGTGCTATGCCACGCCAGGATGGGCCACCGTGGCCACCCTCCGTCTCTCCCTTCCTCCCTGCCTTCCCTTCTCCATCTGCTGCTCGAGTCCTTGCCTAGCCCCTCTGCTTGCCCGGGCTTGGCGAGAAGGACCCCTGAGCGGCGCTCAGACGAATCTCCCGCCCACACGGGCTCTCGGTCTGCAGGTGCTGTACAGAGAGAGGGCCGCGGAGTGCGGGGACACGCAGCAGATGGAAGGGCAGGGCTCAGGGAAGAGCGCACAGAGGAGCCGACTGGGGCCCGACGACACGGGGGCTGGACGGCAGACAAGCGGGGCGGGAGTCCTGGCCCTGCCACCAGCAGAACTGAAGCGCCCAGAGCATGAGGCCTGTGCTCGGCACGGCCAGGCCGGTGTGGCCTTTTGCTGCTGATCTAGGGCCGTGGGAAGCGACTCTGGGGCGGGGGACGTGGGTACCAGCCTGTGCGCTTTGTCCCGAAGGCTCCTGAGTGGACGTTTAGGGCTGGCCTCAGGTCTCACCCAACAGCCGCACGAGCAGGGGCCACGGCTGGAGCCGATGGTCTTGGGGTCACCCAGGAGTCCAGTGTCTGTACCCTGTCCCCGAGGGCCTCAGCCCGGCTGGGGCCAGGACGCGGCTGCCTGGACTTGGAGCTGGTGGCCGGGGTCTGGCCGTGGTGTGTCCCCAGCGCCCCTGCTCTGGGTGGTGGTAACAGCCCGGCACGGCCCTCTGGGTAGTGTGAGGGTCACTCAGGACACGTGGCCCACATGAGGACGTGGTGTCCACCTGAGGGATGAAAGCAGAGACCACGGAAGCCACAGGGCAGGTGTCTCCCAGGGTGGGACCACCGAGGGGCAGGCGGGAGGGCCACAAGGGAGCGAGGAGGGGACCAGCATGGTGGGGGGAGGGGGAGGAGGAGGAGGAGGAGGGTGGGCTGATCCCGGTCTCCTGCAGAGAGGAAGGCACTGTGGCCCCCAGGCCCGGAGCACAGGCCCTGCGGCTGTGTGGGCTTCACCATGGCCGAGCAGAGCCCCCGTGGGGGAGAAAAGCAACAACCCCACCGCCCTGGTGCCACCTGTCCTGCTGGCAAGTCTCTCTCCCGCTGTGCTGGTAGATGACACGCAAACTGTAGTTCCCGCCCAGCCTGCACACGGCACCGTGATCTCATTTCACCTAGGAACCACCTGAGGCTCAGAGAGGTTTGGTGACTTGCCCAAAGTCACACAGCTGCAGAGTGGCAGAGCCAGATCCCGGGTTGGGGCCGAGGGATGGGAAGCCCCTTCCCCAGCACTGGGCCACAGCCCAGACCCCGGCAGCATCCTACCCCAGGCCCCTCTGTCGCCCCCCTCAGTGGCAGGCCTCCTCCAGGTGGGGTCCCCACGTGGAACCCCCAAAGAGGGAGATGCCCCCCAGGCAGGCAGAGGCTCCCCCACTCTGGGCCTTTGTCATGGAGCAGCCAGGGACGTCTGCACCCCTCCCACCAAGGGCAACTCCTGCCCTGCGGTCACGCTGAACACAACCCCTGCTTTGCCGTGGGCGGCCCCGTGGCCTTGGTGTGCCCCTTCACGTCGAGCATGGGAATTGTCGGCTGCAACCTCATCAGCTTTAAAATGGGAGCAACGGGATTTCCAAGGCCGCCTTGAGAAGTTACATCCCAGGATAAGACCCGTGGTCACCTGGACGACCCTCAGCTAAGGCCAGCTGGGGGTGGGAGGGGGGCTGGAGAGGAGTGGGAGCCCCCCAGAGCTGCTGCTTCAGAGGACACTCTGGGCCAAATCCCGTCTTGCCTCTCGGGATGGACTCATTCATTCACTCATTCATTCATTCACTCCAGGTTCAAGGTTCCTGGAGCTGCAGCCAAGTGTCAGACACGGCATGGGCACCAGGAGCTGAGCGGGCACCGGGCAGGGTGCAGGGGAGGCCGCAGGGAGAGGGCCCCTTCTGCTTGTACATTCAAGGGGTGTCCTGGGGAGGGGACCCAGGCTGGCACTGAGGGTGAGGAGGGGACTGCAGGGACACACCGGGCATTCTTGGCCCTCGGGAAGGTGTGGAGGCCCAGGGCACCTGGGCACATCCTGGCCCTGCCTATTCCTTGAACGGGAACGGGGTGGGCAGAGCTCAGTAGGGCTCAGCAGGGCTCGGCCCCTGGTGCTACAGTGGTGAGGCTGGCATGGCTATCTGACTCCCTGCCGGGCCCACCGCCCAGCTGCCCGGCGTGGGCCCCAGACGCCTGCTCCAGGGCCAGCCCTCCCAGTGGGCTCCAGGGCCCTTAAGAGCGTCCCCTGGTGAAGAGCCTGGGCCGCAGCCTGGGAAGAGGCACCTTGAGGTGGGGAAGCCCCCCGAGAGGTGCTCCTGGGCTGAGGCCACGGGACTGGGCCCAGGGGAAGAGCTCACCCCACAGGGAAAGCACAGAAAGTTCACATAGATCTCCACGGCACCCCACGCAAGCTTAGAGGCTGAGGATCCGAAGATGTGGCCTTCTGCACACACACACACATGCACATGCATGCACACGCACATGTACACCCTAGACTTTCCTTCTCTCAACTCAGCCCAACTGAACCAGGACGGTGTGGTCCCTCCGCAGCGGGCCCTGGTGCTTGGCCCCCTGGGCACTGCCCCCTCCCGCTCCGTCTGGCCCAGAGCCCACTCTGGTCTCTGCCGTTCTCATGAGCTTTTTTTTTTTTTTGAGACAGAGTCTCGCTCTGTCACCCCAGCTAGAGTGCCATGGCATCATCGCAGCTCACTGCAGCCTCAAATTTCTGGGCTCCAGTGATCCTCCTGCTTCAGCCTCCTGAGTAGCTGGGACTATAGGTGCATGCCAGCACACCCGGCTAATGTTTCTATTTTTTACGGACATAGGGTCTTGCTCTTTTTCTCAGGCTGGTTGAACTTATGAGCTCAAGGGGTCCTCCCACCTCGGCCTCCCAGAGTGCTAGGATCACACGCATGAGCCACTGGGCCTGCCTTCCCATGAGCTTTGGGGAAAGTCCGGGGGCTGGTGGAGAAGCACAGCCTGCCTGGGAGCCTCCTCCTTCCCTGGGGTCTCCTTCCCCGGGGCCTCCTCCTTCCCTGAGGCCTCCGTGAGCTCGCCAGGCTCGGGGCTCTACCAGGTCGCTCCGGTCCCCGTGGACCTTCCATCACCACTTCCGGGGACCCTGGCTCCGCACCGATCGTGTAGCTCGGAGCAGAGGGGAGGAGGAGAGGGGCCAGGTGAGGTGCAGGGAGAATGCAGGGCTGGGGCGGTTTGGCTGCACTCCGGGGAGCCACCTGAAGTTGGCCCTGGGGGACGTGGCTGGGTTTCCCCCGAGCCAGCAGGGAAGTGCCCAGGGTGGGCTGGGATGGCGCATCCACACGGCCACACGGCCACCACCGAGGGGGCCTGCCCCGCAGCCAGCGCCCTGTCTGGGGACCTGTGACAGGCACCCCTGCTAGCGGGCCTGGAGGACCGAGGGGTGGGCGCACGGTGCTTCCCCAGCATCTCAGCCCAGACCTGCCCGGAGCTGGGAAGGCAGCACGGCAGTGCACGGTTGGTACATACCCAAACATACATCATCATTTCGGAACCGCGGCTCCACGGCAGGCTCCGGGGAGGCAGGGAGGAGACCCAGTTGGGGGGGGGCGGCTGCGGCAGGTTGGCGGGTGGGGGCTCCGTCCCCACTGGCTGGCGCTCAGCTGAGCTGTCACTCGCTTCTGTCTCTGGGAGAGCGCCTCTGCTCTCGCCGCCTCCCGCACTCCAGCACGCCCCGGTCCTCTCACCCCTCCCGGTCTCTGCCTCTGCTGTGTCTCCGGGTTGCTCAGCTCGGAGCCTCCTCGCCCGTCGGGGGTCCTGCCCGGCTCTGCCCTGTCCCTCGTCCTGGCCTCCTGCACTGCGGCCGCTGCCAGCTCTCTGTTCAGAGTTGAGCTACAGATCCTGACGCTCTAGCGCTCCCGGACAAGGGGACCCGCGGAGGCGGGGGTTGGGGGGCAGAACCTCCCAGCCTAGCAGATCTTGCTGCGGCTGGGACAGGGGCGGGGAGGAGACTTTATTTAAGGTTGGAAAAATTCTCGCCAGGTCTCTCTTGGCTTCAGAGGGTGGTGGGAAGATGGGGTTGATGGGACAGGGAGGTGATGCTGCCCGAGACCCCAGCCCCAAGTTGGGAAGCGGTGGGGGATGGGAAGAGGTGCTCGTGCAGAGAGGGGGTGCTCCTGGCCCGGAGCACCAGCCAGTCAGAGGTGTTGGGGTGCAGTGGGGGTGAGAGGATGGGGTCCCGGGGGGGCGGCCGAGTCTGCGTCTAATGTCAGTCCTGCCCAGTGTTCTCCACGACGCCCCATCAGGGAGGGAGTCAGTGAGGGCCCAGCCTGGGCCCCTGCAGGCCCTTCCACCCCATCGTCCGCCCCATGGGGACCTGGCCCAGCCAGAAGGAGGGCTGGCTGGGAAGGAGGAGTTGTGTGCCGGCGGCTGGCGTCCCCAGCTTGGCACCTGGCTCCCCTCCAGGGCCCCCGGCCCTGGCTCCTTGGCTGGGCGAGCCTAGGGGTGGCACCAGGCAGTGGCCTCAGCCTGTGGGCCTCTGGGCTCAGCAAGGACACCTGGGAGGGGGAGGATGGCGGTGCAGACAGGGAGGGCTTGAGGGCAGAAGTGTGAGCGTCATAAGCTGCAGAGAGAGAGACGCTGCCAAAACCCTACATGCCATGAACACTGGAGGGCAGGAAATGGGGTGCCCCCCTGGGGACTGATTCTCTGGGGACCTGTTGCCTCATTCACGGCAGGTCCGAGGACCTTGATGGCCCCCTGGGGTCAAGCACCTATGTGCCAGCTATGCCGGGGAGCCAGCCCCGGCCAGAAGGTCCGGAGGTCTGAGATCCATCCAAGCCCGGCTCTGCGGTCCCCGGCCCTGCAACCCCTGAGAGCCACTTCACTCCTCTGAGCCTCAGTTTTCTCATCTCTGCACTGGGGTGGCAGGACCGGCCTTGCTCCTAGGCTGTCTGGGGAGGTGTCCCATGCGGGCTGGAGCTCTGAGAAGTGGGAGCTGGCACGAGCCCCTAAGTCCACCCTGGGACATCATTGTCCCAGCCCATGCCCATGCAGGTGAGCCGCTGTGCCTGTGGGCAGAGCACAGGGCTGGCACCTGCCATGTTTCCTCCTGGGTGTATCCAGAGAGCTGGGCTTTGGGCTCAGAAGGCTCTCGGGGACAAAAGCACCCATGTGAGATGGCCTTGAGTCCCCTCCTGCCTGGCCCCACTGACTTGGCCCTCTCTGTCCTGGGCACAGGAGCAGCTCCTGGAGGGCAGGGGCTCGGCCACACCTGTCACACGCAGGGCAGCCAGCGTGGCGTTGGGCATGCAGTGGATGCCCATCAAAGCTGGCTGGAGGCCGAAAGAGTCAGAGGCGGCTGGTCATGGGCTGGGCTGCTCTTTAGGGTAGACGGGGGGCTGCACCCTTGCACAGGGAGAAGCAGGGTCCTCTCCTATGGGCTCCGGTCTGGAGGGTTTGGGCGCCAGTGGTGAAATTCACATGCAGTACCTCCCGGGCCCGGGCGTGGCCTGGTCCCTCTAAGCCTTTCCAGGGATCACTCTTTCCTGCATGCCCTGGGGACCTGCCCACACGGCCAGTGGCTTCCCGAGCTGGGTGTCTCCTGCATCCCCTAAACTCCGGTGGCCACACCGTCACCTTCATTAGGAAAACTGCCTCATGGCCAGGGTCTACATCACATCAGGCTGTAGGGCGTCTGCTCTAAAAATCCACGCCTGGAGCACACACACGTGGCCACGCAGGAGCCCACATACACACAGCTATGATGTGCACAAATGCACTGGCCTCTCCCGGCACACATACAACCACACACACACACATGTGCAGTCACACGCACACCTCTGCTGCAGGTGACCCTGACCCCATAAACGTACCAATGTGGCACCCACCGTGGGGCAATCCCCCATGGGCAGACCACCTCCACGTGCACCCTGGAGGCCTTCATGTGGTCAGTTGCAGACCCTGGCATGGAGCCCCGACCCTGCACCTGGGCCTGGCCGTGACATCTGCCACACATTTTGGCCCTGGTCCTGCAGTCGGGTGGCGTGAGACGTGGATGGGACGCAGCATCCTCTGGTCGGAGCGCCAGCGGTTATGAATAAGTGACGAGGGGGAGGGAAGGAGGAAGGGGCTTGCAGGATGCTCCCCCACCAGGGGGCTCCAAGGCCGGTGCAAGCGTCCCGGGCCATCGGCACACGCCAAGCCCAGCTGCTCCGCGGCAGCCCAGGCACAGCAACGAGCCAGCGACACTGCCAGTGATTCAGCAGCACGAGACGGGGCTTCAGGGGGAAAAATGCAGCTCAGCGTGGAGAGGGGCAAGAGGAACAGAAAGGAGGGGTGTGGGGGGCAGAGAGAGAGCCGTAGGGAGCGGGGCCGAGGGAAGGCGGCTCATGCCACCCTCACACCTGCAGCTCTTTGTGGCGTCCTGATTTAAACAGCTGCCGGGCAGACTCTTCCTTCCCACATGGTAACATATGGCGGCCACCCAGGCATCACCTTCACCCACCGCTCAGAGTCGCCAGCCACTCCCCTCCCAGGACACAGGAGGTTCCTCTGCAGCTCTCTCTGAGAGACAGGAGCTCAGACGGCCAGCCCCCACGCTGGCCAGTTGCCACCGTGAGAAATGTCTTCCTCCAGGCAGCCTGAATCTGCGTCCCAGACTCTCCTCTTAGATCTTAGTTTTGCCGGCCAGTGCCGCCCGGTGCAGCCGCCTTTCCCTTCTTCAGCCAGCCCGGCCCTCCAGACAGACCACCCACCGCGTCCCTCCTCCGGACACTCGGTGCTCGGCCTATGGCCATCTCCCTCAGGGTGCATCCAAGTCTCCAACCCCCCTGTTTACTTGGGTGTGACCCATCCCCCAGCCTGGAGCTGGGGGTGAGCCTGGCCCCTGAGGGTGGCTCTGGGCACAGCCGTGAAGCCCAGCACCCCTCTTCGGTGAGTGGGACCACAGCTTTACTCAACGCCATTGAGATAGAATTATCTGGAGGGTGGCCATGCCATCGGTCCCCCGGGACAGGCCTGGCTCACACACCATCACGAACAGCGCCCTGTTTGGATAGTGGGTGACTTGGTCACCCCACTTACACTGAACTTGCCATCAACAGAAGCCCCTGAGTCTTCTTCCTCTTGTCCTCAGCCAACTGGTGTGTTTGGACTTAAGAGCAAGATTTTACATTTATTCTGATTAAATTTAGTTACTGTCACCTCTGGTCCCAGCCAGTAGACCGGGCAAACTCTCAGTTATCCTGCCCAGCTTTCGGTTAAGCAGAATTTGATCATCGCACCTTTGAAACGTTTACACAGACCGCTGGCAAAAGTCACGGCTAGAACGGGGTTGAGACCCGAGCCTTGTGGCACCCCCTAGCGACACCACTCAACAGCTCTGGGGCACCTGACCTGACCCCCACAGCACCTTCCTTGATGCGGGGCAGGTGGGGGGCAGTGTCTAGAGATGGCCCCTGACCACGTCTGCCCAGCCCGAGGGTTGCTCGAGAGCAGGTGACCACAGACGAGTGGGGACGGCTTCTTGGCCGGGTGAGCAGGATTCTGCTACCCTTCCCACCCTGACCAAGAGGACACTCGGGGTCTGCGACTGCACGAAGGGCATCTTGAGTGTCACCCCGCTGCAGTGACGGAAGGAGCCTGGGATTTGGCAACGCTCAGACCTTAGCTCAAATTCCAGCTCAGCTGCTGACCAGCTGGGTGGCCCTGAGCAAAGGACTTAACCTCTCTGAGCCTCAATTTCATTTTGGTTAGAGTGGGGACAGCAACGTCCACCTTCCTGGATGATTTGGGGTTTATAGACCACCCAGGTGGGTGAAGGGCCTGGCACATAGGCGTTTGATAAACGGTCACAGAACGTGTAGGTGTATGCTTTAGGAAGGGGGTGCGGAGGGGGGGGCGTGACTCGAGTGAATTTATTCACCGCAGAGCTGGAGAAAAAAGCCTCTAACTGCCTCCCTTGGGAGGCTGTGGGACTCGGCCGGCCTCGAGGTGCCCACCCGGCATTCTGGCCAGGGACCGCCGAGCGGGGCTGCTCGGAGCCTCTGCAGGGGCAGTGGAGGGCAGGCGGGGGCTTCTCCAACTGCCTCGCCTGCGCCCCTGTCCGTCCTGCGCCCCCTCCTTCCTGCCTTCCCTCTGCTGCTAACTCGCCTGCAGGTGCCGGCGGGCTGGCAGGCAGGACTCCCGCAGAGGAGCCGTGGAGATTGCTTGCTGGTTTTGGCGGAGATCGCTGGACCGTGTGCCGAGTCCCGAAGGCTGGCTCCAGCAGAGAAGGAACGAAATAAGTCCTGAGGGACTGAGTTCAGCGGCGGAGCCAGAGAACATCCGCAGAGATGAGCGAGCGGGGCCTCGGTTCCTGAGTGGCTCCCCCACTTTCCTCCCAGACGGGTGCCCCCTGTTCCCCTAGAGTGGACAGAGGTCCCCACCGATGTCAGAAGCCAGCTCACCCCGAGGAAGGGGCGACTGTCCGCTCTCGCACTGGCTGGCCCAGCGCAGGGTCTCGGTTCTGTTCCCTGTTGCGTCCCAAGCACAGAGTGCGTGCCGTTCCTCCTGGGATGAGCGGACCGGAGCGTTCGTGCCACCTGGGACTCTCCCTTCAGGAAGGACCCGTGCGGGCCCTGCCCATCCTCTGCTGGCTGGGGAGGGTGGCTGGGGTAGGAGGTTGACTCTCGGGGGTGCCTGCTGCTGCAAGACTGATATTACTAATAACAGCTGGAGCACA
This sequence comes from Mirza zaza, assembly GCA_008750895.1. NCBI lineage: Eukaryota > Metazoa > Chordata > Mammalia > Primates > Cheirogaleidae > Mirza > Mirza zaza. The sequence goes on along the minus strand of VSMD01137534.1, from coordinate 6,936 downwards.
GATGTGATGGCCAAGAGGCAAAAGGCAAAGTGCCCAGGAAGACCCTGGCCTGCCCAAGGGACACGGGCAGGTGACCCTGGGGTGCAGGTGAGGGCAGGAAGGGCTCAGAGGTGGGGGAGTCATGCTCAGGGGCTCTGTGCTGGTTTTGCCTCTCCAGCTGATAGCCCCAGAGCCAGGGAGGTCTGGAATTACACCCATCACATAGCTGCGAGCTCCGCTTTGCTCCCTGGGAACGGGTAGGTACCGCCGCTTTGTGGCCACCGACAGGGATAAGACCTGCCTTTCCAGTGGCCCTCCCCTGTGAATCCCAGGGACAGAGGACCCTGCTGTCCTAAGGCCTCAGTGAAAGGCCTTCGAGGTCAGGAGGAACCAGGTGTGGGCAGCGCTCGTGTCTTCCTGCCCTTCCCTCCGGAGAGGGAGGCCAGGCGGCTTCTCCTTCCACGCTGCCCCCAGGCCCTGTTGTGGCTCTGTCTTGGGTGGGGTCATGTCGAGGCCCCACCTCTCCTCCTGGCCCTCCCCGGGAGCTCTGTGTCTGGCCCGGGCCTGGCAAAGCCGTCCGCCGCGGAGCAGGGGGTGGCCGTGAAGTCTGGGAGGGTGTGTGTGCCCCGCTCTCCGCCCGTGACCCGCCTCCTGCTCCCCGAGACCCGGCGAGAAATCACTCTGCCCGAGCGGAACGCGCCCCGCCAAGCCTGCTCTCCAGCTATAATTAACACCCCGGGGAAAACAAAGACTCGGAGTTTCATACTTTCACACAAATATGCGCGCGCACACGCACGCACACACACACACGCCGTTCTTTCCGCTGTCCTCCAATCCCATCCCGAGTGTCTAAGGTCCTGCTCCGTTCACGGGCAGCACAAAACCACCCAGCTGGATACGTCTGGAAAGCTGGGAGACGCCAGGGACCCTCCTCGGGGTCTGTGATGCAGAGCGGGTCAGTCTGGGCGCTGGCTTCCAGCAGGGAGTCAGAACCGGCCATGGGTTTGGGTTAACCCTTTGTAGTCAACGCTGTTGGGCGCCTTCCCCAGCCAGCTGCCTTTTTGTGCCCCGCAATGGCGGCCTGCCCAATGCACCAGCTCAGACATACGTGTGCAGACGGACGAGCGCTCCTGACACTTCATGTTCATGCAAAAAGCTCCGCAGCCAGTTCGGAGCCTTACAGTTCCGCGAAGCCCGACAGCCAACAGCCTGATGATGCAAATGCTCTCTCATGGGACCGGAGAGCCCACCGGGGCGAGGAAGGGTGAGCCCTCTGTGACTCACACTGGGGTGGCAGCAGGGGCACGGGTGGGAAAGGCGTCAGAAATGCAAGCCAAGACACCCTCACTCTCATGCTGGGAGCTTCCATTTTGCTCAAGGGAAATTCCCAGTGTGGAAAGAAGCCGGGACCCCCAGGGCTGCGGTGTTGCCGGGGTAGATGATTTGCCCGTCCCGAGCCTCAGCGTCCTCATCTGTGGAGTGGGGACGGCAGCATCACTCCTGCCCCCTCAACAGGCCTGCCGTGAGGACGAAATGGAATGACAGGTGTCGCTCGTGACGGCCTGTGTCCCCTTGTCAGCCGGAGAGGCTATGCCCAGATAGGGTTGAGAGCGAGGCCACAGCTGTGCCCGGCTCAGCCGAGCTGGGGCGTGGGGACCGTGATCCAGACGCTGAACGGCCGGGCCCACCAGCGGGTCCTGCGTTATGCCACCGGGAGGTCCTGGCCACCGTGAGGTCCTGGCCACCGTGTGCGGTGACACGGCCACAGTGGGGCCCAGCGGGGTTGCTGGGGCCTCGGTTTCTCTTCTTCCCCCCCCACCAAGTCTCTGGGGAGCGGGGGGTATTGTTTACCTGGTGCTCTTCCTCTCCTTACTCTTTACAACCAAAAGCTGCCCAAGAAGGAACTCCGCGAAGCGCTCTGGGCAACAGCCTTCCGAGAGCTCGGTTCCGGCCGCTGCGGAGTCCTGTGAACTGAGGGGAGGGATGCTGCCCCGTCTCCGCGTGGGGAGCGTGCCCTTCACGGAGCAGCGAGGCGTTTGCAGAACCGACCCCAGGCTGAGGTGAGAGCCTCGGGAGAGGACCAGCGGGACGGTGCTCGGTGCCCACCTGGACGTCCTCCCCACCTGGACTGGACGGGGCCCTCCGCGGTGTGTGCATCGGGGGACAGAGCGCAGGGGTCCTGCCTTGGCACCGGGGTCAGTCGGACCCGGGACAAGCACAGCTCTGGGCCCGTCTAACCGTCTCAGAAGCAAGAGCTGAGAGGGCGGGGCCATTTAGAATAACTGCGTCCCAGGGCAAATTGCAAGAATATCTGTGGAGCACACAAGTACCCGGCACCCAACGGGGGAACATTTCTAATGTCCGATCCAATGACAGATCACCAGGCACGCAGAGAGGCAGGAAAACATAACCCCAAAATGGGGAGAGAAATCCATCACTTGGAACTGGCCCAGAGCAGACTCAGATGTTAGAATGAGAAGACAAGGACATTAAAACAGTTATTATACAGCCGTATTCCATGTGTTCAAAAAGGTAAGCAGTAACATGGAAGATATAAAAAAAAAAAACCCAAATCGAACTCGTAGAGATAAAACCACAATGTCCGAGATTAAAAAAGCATACATCAGAAGGGATGAACGGCGGACTAGACACTGTAGAGAAAAGGTTAATGAACTTGAAAACACAACAGCAGGCACCTCCCAAAATGAAGCACACAGAAAAAAAAAATAATTCAAAAGTTGACAAGGACACCAGTGAGCCGTAGGACAATTTTGGGCAGACAAACACACACGTTAGTGAGTTCCTGAAAGGCGCAGGGGACGGGAAAAAATGCTTGAAGACATAACGGATGAAGACATTTCCAAATTTGATGAAAACAATAAACTCAGAGATCCAAGATCTCGACAAAGCCAAGCCCAAGAAACAGAAGAAAATGGCCCCTGAGCGAATCCTAATTGAATTGCCGGAAACCAGTAATGACGAGATAACCTCAACACGCAGCCAGAGACAAAAGACACGTCGCAGACAGAGGAACAAAGATGAGAGCGACGTCAGACTTTGCACCAGCAAGACAGGGGACCCCGAAGGAACATCGTTAAAAGTATCGAAAGAAAAAAACCTTGTCAACCTTGAATTCTATACCGAGCGAAAATATCTTTCAAAAACAAAGTGGAAATAAAGACTTTTTCGGACATAAAACCTGGAAGAATTTATTGCTAGTAGACTTACACTGGGAGAAATGTTAAGGGAAGTTCATCAGGTAGAAGGGAGAGGACAGTAGGTGGAAATGTGTATCTACGTAAAAGAATAAAGACCATTTGAAATGTTAACTATATGGGCAAATATCGCATCGCAGGGTTTGTAACACAGGCACAAGGCAGGTGCGTGGTCACAGTGGCTGAATGCAGGGAGGGAGGGACACAGCAGACTGTTTGGAAGCTACTTGCCCCACATGTGAATTATATTGATACTCACAGATGGAAAACTGTAAAGAGTGCAGGACACACACTACGAACTGTAAAGCAACCATCAAAATGACAAAGAGCTATTTTAAATAGGTCAAATGTGGAGATAAAATGGAATAAAAAATATTTAATCCAAAAGAAAGCAAAGGAGAGGAAGAAAAGAAATAAAGAATAAATAGGAAAAACAGGAAAAAAAAATAGTGAGATGATGGACCTAAACTTAACCTCTAGTAGCTTAAAATTGGAAAATTAGCCAATTCACCAAATTAACAAACTGGAAAAGAAAAGGCATACAGTCATTTCGGCTGAAGAATTCAACAAACTTCGACATCCGTTCCTGATAGAAACACGTAAAACCTCTCGGCGGACGAGCGCTAGAAGGAACTGGAAGAGAAGGGTAGCTACGGAAACCACAGTCAGCACCGCACCTGCCAGCTTCCCCAAGGCCAGGAGCAAGCCAGGACGTCTGCTCCCACCTCGTGTCTTCCACCGCACTGGAGCTCTAGCCGGTGGAAGGAAGAAAGGAAAAATAGTAAGAGACACTCAGGTTGGAAGGAGAGAAGTAAAATTGCCCTTATTAACATAATCACTGATGCAGAAAATCTGACGGAATCGACACAAAAGCCACCAGAACTAGCAAGTGAATTTAGCAAAGTTGCAGGATACAAGATCAATATACAAAATATCTGTTTTATTTCTACACACTAGCAACCATCCATCAGAAATCCAAAGAGAAATGCCATTTGAAAGAACACTAAAATATGATTTCTTTTTTTTTTGAGACAGAGTCTCGCTTTGTTGCCCAGGCTAGAGTGAGTGCCATGGTGTCAGCCTAGCTCACAGCAACCTCAAACTCCTGGGCTCAAGCGATCCTTCTGCCTCAGCCTCCCGAGTAGCTGGGACTATAGGCATGCACCACCATGCCTGGCTAATTTATATATATATATATATATATATATATATATATATATATTTAGATGTCCAGCTAATTTCTTTCTATTTTTAGTAGAGATGGGTCTCGCTCTTGCTCAGGCTGGTCTCGAACTCCTGAGCTCAAATGATCCACCCGCCTCGGCCTCCCAGAGTGCTAAAAATATGAATTTCTTAAAGATCAATCTAACAGAAGATGTGCAAGACCCATACACTGAAAACTACAAACGGTTCGTAGAAGTAATCAGAAGTGAAAGTTCTGATCAAACGGAAAGATGCACCTTGTTCTCCAGTCAGAAGACGCGGTATCATTTTGAGGTTAATGATCCCCCAAACGGATCTCTAGATTCAGTGCGATCCTGACCCCAATCCCAGCAGAACGTTTTTGTTTGCTTGTTTTATAACCTCACATGCTGAGTATAAAATTCGTATGGAAAAGTCAGGAGCCTAGAATGGCCAGACATAACTTTGACAAAGAAAGACAGAGAACAAGAGAGTCACCTGATTTCAAAACTTCACTGTCAGCTACAGCAATCGTGACACCGTGGTGGTATCGACGTCAAGACAGACACGTAGATCAAAGGAACAGAAAGAGACACACACGAGACACTGAGTTTTGACACGGCTGTGAGGGCCATCCAGTAGGGGAAAGGGACAATATTTTTAATAAATAATAGTGAGGTCATTGGACGCCCACATGCAGAAAAATGAACTTCAATCCACGTCTTGCACCAAATGCAAAAATTAATTCCAGATAAATCACAGACCTCAACGTAAAACCCAAACCTATAAAACGTCTAGAAAGAAGCAGAGGAGGAAAAAAATCTCTCTTTACGCTTTACCGAAGACAACGTATGGATGTCAAGTAACCACACGGACAGATTCTCAGCGTCACTAGTCATTAGGGAAATGCAAACTAAAACCGCAATGAGATGCCACTGCACGCTCAGGGTGGCAAAAATTATAAAGACTGACAACGCCAAGTGCCGGCGAGGGCCGGGGAAAGCTGGAGGGCTCACACACAGCTGGGAGCAGTTGGCACTCGGCCATTTCATCCTGGGTATCTTCCTCACGAGAAAAGAAACACCGTGTCTATGCGGAAACTTGCACACAGATATTCATAGCAGATTTATTTGTAAGAGCCCAGACTGGAGACAATCCTAACGTCCCTAAAGGAGTGAGTGGATAAGTGCCCCCCACCGGCACGTGCCTAGCACGGAATACTACTCAGCAGCAACAAGAAATGCGCGACGTTGCACGTAGCAGCACGCACGCATCTCAAAACAGTTATTCTGAGTGAAAGGCGCCAAGCAAACCAGCAGTGCCTGCGGTGCGGCTCTATTCATAGAAAACACTGGAAAATACCAACTATTTGATAGTGACCAGAAGCAGGGGGCCGGCGCTTGCCTGGGAAGAGAGGACCGTAGGGCAGGAGGGAGACCTTGCCGACAGGCGCAAAGCAGCTCTGGGCGCAATGAGCGCGTCCATTATCCCGCCTGTGATGGTGTCGTGAGTACGGACACACATCGAAACGGATCGAACTGCGCACTCTACGCGTAGGTGAGCGTCTGCCCATTGTGCTTCCGCAGAGCCGTTCAAACGAGAAGCGTGCAAAGGTCCGCGTTTACGGAGCCCGGCGAATCTCTTCACCATCACTTAGAATGCACGTGGGCTCTTTATTCTGCAGACGGACTTGCCTGAAGGTTCCTTTGTTAAACAGACTGCACTTACAGGGATGGCATCTGGAGACAGCCGCCCCCTCATGGGGGTGGGAGCGGAGCCAGGGCACCTGAGTCCTTTGCTGCTGCCGCCATGGGAGCCGCGTCTGACACCGAGAGACGCGGGGGCCCCCTGGCGGCGGGGTGGGGGTGTCCCGCACTGTCCACCGTGGGAAGCCGAGCCCACGTGCAGGGCACCCTCGCTGGAGGAAAGCATGAGCGGGCCCCAGCTGCCCCTGCACACACAGCCCCGGGCATCCCAGTTGGAAGCTTCCTGCCCAGGTCACATGTGTGTGTCCGGTCAGTGCCCGCTTCCGGGCCAAGGGTAGGCTTGGGGCGAACACCATACAAAAGGGGTCCCCAAACGAAGTTCCTCGTGTTCGGCTTAAAAGACATCGTGTGCTCCCATAACCCCGACGGTCTATTTCCCATTTCCCATTTTCGGAAAACACTTTGCCGTCCTCGTGTGCCGGATGACCTATGACCTGAGACCCAGGACTGCGGGGTGGAAGCCACGGGGGGCGGGGGGGATGAGGGTCACAGACACAGGACACACCTGCACTCTCTGATTTTGTTCATGGCAAGTGCACATCACAGATGGTCCCCAACTTACAGCGGCTTGATTTAGGATTTTTCAGCTCGATGACGGGTTTATTGAGGTATTTAAATGCGTTTCGATGTGCGCTGTTCTTGACTTACAATGGGTTTACCAGGATGTGGCCCTGTCAAAAGTCGAGAGGATTCTGTCCTTGTATGACAATCCTCCAAAGTAAGACTCTGGAAGTGAATCCGGGAGGAACCTCAGCCGCAGGTGGGCCGTGGGGGGCTGGCTGCAAGGGACGCCC
>VSMD01137529.1:0-29896 GCA_008750895.1 Mirza zaza | reverse complement strand
TGTGTGCCCTGTCCACATCTTACAAGGAATAAACCTTTAAATAAATATATATCTATTTTCTCTTCAGAGTCAGAGAGTATGGATTATAGTGGTCATTATATAGTACAGAACAAAGAGTTTTCATTTTTCAATGGTGGCATTCAGAAAAATCACTCTATATTTCAAAATGCATATGATTACATTAAAAACAAAAATAGAGCAAGGGTGATGGAAATAAAGACTGTATCTTCAACCTGGTCATCCCCCAACATATGCTCAGAATATAGCAATACAAATCATGTGGAACAGGAGTGAACAGAAAGAGAATTTGAATGTATACTTTTACGTGCATTTGCGCTTGGTATAAAAGTGAGAATCAGAAAGCTAGAACATTTGTCCAGATGTTTAGAGTAACCATAATCCAATCTGACATTGAAAGCTAAATGCTCTGTTTCACAGGGTGTATTGAATGGGTGTGGTTGCAGAAAGACAGTGGCTGAGTGCAGAAAGAAAGTGGCTGAGAGAGACAGATATCCAAGTTCACAGTTTAATTGCATGGTGGCTCTCCCTCTAAGCAGCACAAGTGCAGATGATAACTGGGATTATTAAATATAGGTATTTGCCTTTCTAGACTATTGGGACAAATGTAAGCCAAGAACTTGACATTAATCTCAATAAGAGAAAAGACTTACCAAGGGAACAGTGATTATGCATAAAAATAAGAGAGAAGTCCAATCATTCATGCAGAAATAATGATGTACAACGGAGGATAATGACAGGTGGGCACATTTCCAGTTCTATGGAAATGGCATTAATTTGGAGTACAGCTCATTATAGGATACACTACCCCTAATATACTGCTTGCTTCAGTCATAAGTGATTCAAGAACTGACTGGAGCCAAACTTAAAGGAGGCATATTTCAGTGGAGGTAGCTGGAAAAAGCAGGATCTAGCGGTACAATTGCTAGACTAAAGTAAAGGCCTGAAATTTAATTTGTAGACATAGACTAATAGTTTTAGAGGCTACAAATTTACTTAATTTAAGATAATAGAATTTTTAGCAAGAAGCTAAAAACCAGCTTTGGTACAAAAGTTATATAAAAGCAAAGAACATGCATCATAAACTCAGAATTAGGGCAATGAGTATCTTCAAATTCAAATCAGGAAAGAGAAACTGCACTGACGACTACAAGATAGGACTTTTGTCAATGCCCTAGTGATGAGTAATTAACAGTTAACAGTATGCTCTATATATAAACACACATACACAAATGTATATATACATATATGATATATGTCATATTTTTATATATAAATTGCATTATTTATCATTGAGTTCTTCTTCCAGTCCTATGCTATGTCTTACTACACTACGTATCCAGAGTTAAAGAGAAGACAAAACATACTTTTTAAGTAGATCTAAGGATTCTAGAGAAAATTAGTTTCAGAGTTATCAGGCACAATTTCCAATAAGTAGACTGGACATTGATATACAAATACACAAATGTATAGGATGGCTCATTCTCTCTGTCATTAGATTCAGGGAACTAATTCTTATTTTCAGAATAAAGATTTATCCAGAATAGGCCACAAAGAGAGAGAAAAAGAGTGAGTGAGATGCCTCATTCTAGTAATCCCTTACTTACTCCATAACTCCAAAAAATATTATTAACCTCTTTTACCCTATGTTCTTCCTTAAAAAAAAAGTATTACCACCCAGTCCACTGTGTCAATAAAATATTCATATTTTGTAAAATATTAATACATGACTCTTTTAGGATATGAGTCTAGCAGAGGCACTAAAAGCATGTAAGAGTTAAAAGATGCCAAATATCCTCACAGCCTAAAGCAAGCTGCTAGAACACCTGGCACCAACTTCTAGATAATGCTCAAAAAGTAAATTCTTCCTCACTTTCCTATCTGTGCCTTCTCTTTAATAAAACAAAAGTATATTTGATTCATTATTTCTTCTTCCTCCATAGTCATTGATTGTATTTTGAAAAGGAAGAGGAAATAAATAAAAAAAAACTAAGAAAATACAATTTTCTTAATGACTGCTCTTCTAATACTTCTTTGCTATGTAACCAGCAAAAAATCATGTCAAGTCACAAAATGCCAATGTCTCTGTTGAAGAATGAGACCATGAATACTCAGTTTTAACCATTTTGGAATCCGCCAGTAGATAGTTTAGTCACCCCTTATAGGCCATAAAGTTACCAACAATTCTGAGATTAAGAACATGGACATTACAAATTGGACTACATAAAAACTCATAGTCAGTGTGCTATAACTTCCCTTTGTGTAACATTTCTGAGATGAAGTGAGAATGTAAGGCATGAGAAAGTCACCAATTAAGTAATCTTTAAAGGCTGACATTGAAAGACATTTTATAGAATAAGTAGTGCAATTAATTGCCATTATTTTCACTAGTTTGTTTAGAAAGATAAAATAGTATAAAGAAGGAACTATAAATTTTGATTTCAAAATAATATAAATTTGACACTTGGTTTCATTATGTGCCAGATGTCTAACTTTGGACAAACCGTTTACCCCTCTGATTTTCAAATCTCTCTTCTGTATAAAGGAGAAAATGAAGCCTAATTTTAAGACTGTTGTGAGGATGATTAATATATAATTATATTAGTCTTTGGCACAGTGACAAATTCTAATTCTCATTATTAATCATGGAACTATGACTTGGGTGGTAGTAGCTTAATAATCCTTTAATTATATCTAATGCTTTATATTTTCTGAAATGCTTTTCATAAACCTATTTTTTAAAAGGTAAGTGAAAGGTACAGTAACGGCAGCTCATCTTTCTTGACTGCTTGCTGCCTGATAGGCACTGGGGTAATCATTATACACCCATCATCTCGTATCATTCTACAAACAACTCTTTGGTATAGTCACTGTTAATATCAGTTCTGATTTAGTGATGAAGAAATGGAGGCTTGGAAATTAAGTTGCTGAAAGTTACTGGCAAGTAGTAGGATAGAATCAAAATCTTATTTTGACAATAGAGACCTAGTTTATAAGCACAAAACATACCACCGTGAAAAATCTGATTGAATTAAAACAGAATGTGAATTTCACATACATGACACTGAGTTTGGGTGGCCTGAGTAATATTTTTATTTTATTTTTTTTTCTGTGTAATGGGAAGGGTTTGAAAGACTCAAAATATTTGCATAGTATGCGATGACCTTTTGGGATTCGGAAGCTGGAAAGAATTTATAGACTATCCTGGCCAATCAATTGTCAGCATCATCATCATATTTTTATTATTGTATCAAGAGAGGCACATACTATGATGCAAAATAGGTATGTTGTGACTATATGTAGCTGAATGAAATAGCAGAATATAAATGTAATCAATAATATTAAGAAATACATATACAATTATAATTATTAGGTTGAACAATTCTCTAGAGCTTTTCTAAAGAGTTCTTTCCAATAAAAATATAAAATATTTTCAGCATGATATATGACTTTGAATAAAGAATATATTTAATTTGAATTTCAAGTTTTAAGCCTGTGATTCACTGACTTTTCATTTCCAAGTGCAAGTTGCCTGTTCATAAAACAGCTTATTGCATAAATGATACTGTTGCATAATACATATTTAATAGTGATTATAATTATATATTTATGACATTTTGGTACCTTAATATACATTTTGTGGATATATAGTATATGGCTATGATTATTGTAGTCTTGTATGTAATTTTTGATATGTAAAGCCCTGAGTGTAACCAAGAAAACTTCTTTGCTTTAAATTCTTTCATTTTCAAAATAAATGTATTCACAATATTGTGCCACCATCACTGCTATACATTTCTAGAACTTTTTTAAGTTTTTTTAAATATTTAATTATTATAGATAGATAATAGTTGTATATAATTATGGGTTACATGTAAAGATCACTGAATTATACACTAAAAATGGTTAAAATGATACATTTTATGTCACATACATTTTATCACAGTAATTTTTTAAAAAGCATTAAAAATAAACAAATGCATTGATTTTCTAGGGCACTGGCTGGGTTCCCTGGGGAAGCAAACTCTGAAATGGATATTCATGTGCAGGAAATTTTCAAGGGGGTCCTCCAGGGACCAACATCTGCAGAAAGGAGGGAAGGACACAGGATTGGGAGAAAGAGAAGTAGTTTGTGGAACAGTAAGGAGGATTCAGGAAGCGCTGTGGCAGTAGTGGAGCTGGGAAATCCCCCAGAATTGTCCTGCATTGGGGCAATGTGCCTGGCCCTTTAGAACCCTCAATTGGTCATCACATGCAGGCTGCCCCCAGGAAGGAATCACAGCCTGTATGTGGGAGTTCTCCACCACTGAGGGCAATAACGCTGACGGGGCATGTGGTGTGTGCTGCTCAGACTGCCCGCAGGCGCATCTCAGTTGTCAGCTTTCTTTGGAAATGTCCTAGGACCATGTACATTCCCAGGTGGCCAACATCCAATAACTAACTGATCCCAGGATATCAAAGCCTAGTCTTTTCCTATGGACTGAGCATGACCCCTCCCCTCAAGTTCATATGTTGAATGCCCTAACCTCCCATGTGACTCTATTGTAGATAGTGCCTTAAAGGAATGATGAAAGTTAAATGAGGTCCTAAGGGTGAAGCCTTGATCTGATAGAACTGGTGTCCTTACAAAATAGAAAGAGACACCTGAAGTTGTTCTATCTCCATTGTGTGAAGACACAGTGAGAAGACAGCATCTTCAAGCTATGAAGAGAGCCCTCACCAGAAACCAAACCCTGTTGGAACCTTGACCTTAGACTTTTCAGCCTCCAGAAATATGAGAAAATAAATTTCTGTGTTTCATGTCACACGCTCTATGCCATTTTGTGATGGCAGCCTAAACAGATAAGCACACACTTTCACTCCAATTTCCAAGAGTTTTGATGCTATTTCCAAGAACTCAAATTGTGATGGTTGGAACTGGAAAAGATATAAGAAGCAGTCACTCAGATGTAATTTGGAGCTGGGTCAGCTGCCACCCCACTGGAAAGGAGGACCCCATCACTGATGGTAAGTAAAACATGTATTTCCCCAGGCACAAGGTGACAATGAAATTGTTGAAATTTCCCCACTGATTAACTAATCAGAATACCAGTATATGTGTGTGTGGCAGAGGGGAATTCATGGGCTGGTGCAATTTATTGATGATTTGAGAAACAGATGAAATAGTAACTGTAAAAGGAATGAAATAAGATGGCTCTTGCTAAGGAAAAAAAAAAGATAATTAAACATTGAACTTAATTAATTGGCAATTCAAAGTTAAATGCTAAACTTGTAGGGCTTCTTTGGTAGCATATCAAAGGGGTCCTTATTCCTTGCAGTAATAGAATGGATAAAGCTAAGAATGAGTACCAGGAGGAGCTGAGCCCAAAAGAAGTTTAAACGCTTTTTTTTTTTTAATTTTGAAGTATTACAGGAGTATACATTTTTTGGTTACATGGATCACTTTTATAATGCTTGAATCATGGTTATAAGTGTGCCCATCTCCCAGATAGTGTTCACTGTACCCGTTAGGTAGGTGTTCACCCATCTCCTCCTGCCTCCTCCCCTCTGCTTGATTTCCATTGAGTTTTACTTCCCTCTATGCACATATGTGCTCATCGGTTAGTTCCAATTTAACAAGGAGTATATGTGGTGTTTATTTTTCCATTCTTTAGATACTTCATTTAGACAAATGGTCTCAAGTTCCATCCAAATTGTTCCAAAAGACATTAAGTCATCTTTCATTATGGCTGAGTAGTATTCTATTCTAGTATATACCATATATATGGTGTATATGGAATGTATATATACATGGAATGTATACCATAGAAGTTTAAATTCTTAATATAGAAACGTTTGTTATGCCAAGGCCAAGGCACTGGTGGGAATGGAACAGAGTCTTGACATATGGAATAGAGACATCAGTGTTGATTCTCCAGAAATTAATTTAATCTGAATTTCCTTAGAACTCCCTGATTGTGCAAAAGTGGTACATTCCTTTAGCTTGAAGATATTGCAGAGGCCTCTCCTCCACAAGACCATATGGCCCCTTCTCAGGATCTACCCTTCCCTCACCACCTGGATATTAGACCAGCAGTTAATGTTCTACAAGAACACAACCCAAGTGGGCACATGCTCAGCCTGATAAGTGAAGAAAATTCCTATAGACTATAGCATATACTAGAAGAAGTTGTGAAAATATGCATAGGGCCGAATTTTCAGATTAGGTCATCCGATGGCTAAGAGATAATTCATTGATCTTTAAGCACTTTTTCAGAATACAAGATTTAACACCCTAGCACAGACTACAGGAGATTGGACAAGCACACTATTTGGATGGCTTCTAAAAACATGGAGATAGGAATCGTACACAGTAAGTATGGTAGGACAACCAGGATTGTAAGGACAGATGGTAGGAAAAAACCTCTTGAAATGCTTAGGGAAGTAACATACACAGTGGACACAGTATGTCAGCCTGCAAAACTCTGGAAGACTAACTTCCACGGGAGGTCACAAAGGATACACCATTTACCAATGCAACATCTAACTCACTGGTGAGAAGGACAAAGCATCACTTAGGAGTTCAGTGGAGTCTGTGCTCTGTGAGCTAGGTCTGATGGTAGCAGATGCTGTCATAGCACTGAACTACTATTGGCAATGGGTGAGACGGGACTTCCACAGCAAGAGAGGATAGAAGATATCACTTTACTATCAAAATCCAGGGGGTCATAATTATTGCAATGAGTAGCAGAGATGGAGGAGCATCTAGGCAGGCTGAAAAAATGTACAGAGATGGTTAATAAAATATGACATGCCTAGGGGAAACATATATGGGGAGCAAGGGTGTGCTACTCAATCTTACAATCAACAGAAATCAAGGGTAGATAATCAGGAGGCTGAAATATTTCATCCCAATAAAAATTTAAGATTCCTTTCCCAGTGTCAAACTATGAGTGAGATATCAGATTCAGAATTAATAGATTAAATGAGAGGCTGGGTCATCAGGACCAAAAAAATCTCAAACATTGCAAGTATACATGATATTGCTTCCATGTCTTTGCCTATAGGGAGGTACAGCCATTTACTTGATTAACTGTATGCTGGGTAAAGGAGAATACTCCAAACTTTTTAGCACTGTTGAAAAAAAGAACAAAAATGACCAAAGTATCATCATGGCCTCCCTATTAGACTGGGGGTATTAGGGAGGCTATCCATAAATTAAATCCTTGTCCATGTCTGGCTCAAATTTGGTACATTGAATCATGGACCTGATCTGGTCATGTACAGTCCTTAAATAGACACACTTGCTTATTGACAAAAATCCCAAAGCAGCTCCTTAGACTTTGGGATTATAGCTATTAATATTACACAGGAGAAGGTCAAGTGGAGGCCTCTAAAGTTGATCCATCTCATTTCAGCCAAGATAAAGAAAAAAAATCAAAATCAATATCACATCTCAGATTAAAAGGCAGAAATCAGTATCACTTTTTTAGAGACCTGAAGGATGCAGAAGTTCCTACATCCTTCCTTTCATATCTCCATGAATTTCAACAATCTGTACCCAAAAAAAAAAAGGATGGTAATATGAAGATAACAGTAAATTCCTGCACACTCAACCAAATTGTCAGTAGTCCCAATTACTACTGCTGTGGCAGATTGGGTATTCTGGCTAGAGCAGATATTACATGATCTTTGGCACATTGGCTATAGCCATTGATGTGGCAAATGACTTCCATCTCTATTAGAAATGAGGATTAGATACTGTTTGCATTCACATGGAACTGACAACAGTATACATTTCAAGTTCTGCTCCAGGGTTCTGTTAAACATTCTGCATTCCATTACAATATAGTACAAAGATATCTGCACCATAATATAACACATGTGCATTATATCAATGAAAGCATGTGTTCAGCTCAAATGAGCAAAAGTGGTCAGCATGTTGAAGGCCTTGGTAAGACATTTATCCTCCAGAGGGTAAGAGATAAACGTTACCAAGACTCAAGGACCTGCCACATCACTGAAGTTTTTAGAAAGATCAGAAGTCTGGGGCATACTATAATATCCTCCCAAAGTAAAGGATAATATATTGTACTTTCTGCATCCCCAAAGGAAAAAAAATTCCTGGTAGCTTGTTTATAGTTCTGAGCAGAACATTATATTTTACCCTTGAGAACCATTTTGACTTATATACTGTGTGACACAAAATTTTGCCAGCTTTGATAGGAGCTCGAAGGAGGAAAAAGTCTTTCAGTAAATCCAAGCTGTGCTACAAGTATCCTTGAGGCTTGGACCATATGCTGTAGCAGACACCATGACATTACAATGATATGATAAATATCATTGGTGGGAAAAGATGTTTTGAAGAGTTTATTATAAGCACCAGTGGGAGAATAAAAATGCACGCTACTAAAGTCCTGCAACAAGACAGGGCCAACCATATCAGAGAATTAATAACGTTTGAAAAATAGCTCGTGGCATGCTATCAGGCTCTTCTAGAGTCAGACAACCTGATAATGAGTCCTCAAATAGTCATGTAGCTATAGCTGCCCATCATAGACTAGCTTTTGTGTGGCTTTATTACTTTCATGGCTTATTAATAAGGTCAGGACAAGTAGACAAAATGTCAGAGCTACCAGATTTTACCCAGGCTCTGTCTTGGCTACCCTCGTGCTGGTACAATGGACTTATACACTAAGTGGCCATCGAGGCAGGGATGGAAACTATGGATCCAAGAATATGAGCTTCCACTTACTAAGACAGATTAGCCACTGGTGTCATTAAATATCTAACCCACCAGGAGCAGAGACTGACCCTGAGTCTCCGATATGGCATTATCCCTTAAGAATACCAACAGGTTTCTTGTTGGTAAGTTATTTACATAGGAGCCTTTCTATCTTAGAAGAATCAACATTTCATATTAAAGGAAATAGACACATCTTCTGGACATGGTTTTGCCTCTCCTGTCCTCAGAATCTCAGCTAACACATTATCTGAGGACTTAAAGAGTGTTTTTTCCACTGGTATGTGAGCCCACAGAATACATCACCAGGCCAAAAGATGTATTTTATAGCAATGGAGGTGCAGAAGTGGGCCCAAACCTTGGACTCTATTGGTTATATCATAGATCACACCATCCAGAAACTGATACCCTGGTAGAAAGTTAGATCAGCCTACTAAAGGCTCAAGCAAAGCATTGGTTTATAAGTGATACTTTATGAGATAGGGCAATATCTTCTGAGATGTAGTACACTCTTTAAACCAAAGAAATTTATACGTTACCATGCCCCAGTAGGTAGAAAGTATATGCCTGGGAACCATGCGATAGAAGTCAAAGTGTCCTTGTGTAAATAGAAACATCCACCCCAATCCTGGTCATGTTGTATGACTCATTGCCACACACTAGCCATTGCAGGTTTAAAGGTTCTGGCACCCGAAGAGAAACAATACCTTGGGGACACAGACATACTGTCATAGGACCACAGTCCATAGCTGCCACCTGGAGGCTATTATCTCTAATGTAGAAAAATAATTATAGATCTAGTCTACCTTTCTGAGTGCTATGATACAATCAATCCCCTGGTACTGGAGCTCCAGCTCCAGCTCCAGCTCCAGCTCCAGCTTCAGCTCCAGCTCACACATATTAAAAAGATATCAATGGTACATTTCCACCAAAAATTATGGGCTTTAGAACTAAGCAATATTTTGTTAGTACTATTTATCTGTGACTTAATAGCTCTGTATCATCCAAGTCACTAAATCTCTCTTGAGTTTGATTTTTTTCATAATTATGGTTGGGGAAGTAAATATCTACCTTTAGAGGTTTGTTACAAGGATTAAATGATGAGAGCTAGCATTAAAAATATCCTAGCACATCTGTGTCACATGTTTAAAATTAGTTTACATTATGCTTTAATCTCATTCTAGAAACACTGTAGACTTTGCTCAGTGCCAATTCCTTTCCTTAAACAATTATGTAAATTTTCAGCAGGAATATATTTTCTGTAGCAACCAGTATCTCTTGACTTTCTTTCTGACTTCCACAAGTGGAGGAAACATGTGAAGGGCCTTGAGTTTTCATACAGAACACTTTCTAAGTGGGCTGAGAGTACAGATCTCAGAAGCTATGGTACGATATATAATAAAATACATTTGTTGAGAAATTTCTCACTTTATAATCATTTTGGAAGGAGGCATAGACTTTTCCATACATTATCAATGAAGAAAAACATTCAATTGGTATTTTATTACTAATTGATCAGCAGATAATTGCATTATATACTATGAAAGTCAGATTGTAAAAATCAAAATCCTAAAAATCAAAATTCAAAGATTTAAATATTAGCATTTTGATAAATTATGAAGTATGTTCATTAAATTAATCCTCTTAGAGGCCAATTCTGACATGGTCCACATCATTTTGATTGCTCTTCTATTAGGTAATTGCTTACATAGTTGGTTTAGGAGACAATGAAAGAAATAAAAATGCAAAAAACTACAACTAATATTTAAATAAACTTTTATTGTGCAGTAATCATCCTTTTCAGATGTGTTACAAATGATTCCTGGTAGTCAACACAAATTAAAAACAAAAGGCAAAGCAAAGATCTTTGAGAAAATTTAAAGAACATGAAATAAACTTAGAAGACTTTGTTTTATTGTTTATGTTCTACTTTGTTTCCAAATAGATGTAAAATTTCTTGTCATGCATTTGCAGTAAAGAACTTGTCAAGTCTTTCCTTGTCTACTTTATCTCTTAGACAGCAACCTGCAAAGGAAGCAGTCTGGAGCAATGAAAATTGCCTGTGTCTAAGAGACCAAAGTCTAGATCCTTGGCCTAATCTAGCCTCCACCAAGCTTTGTGTCCTAGGCTTGTCACTCTTCTCTCTTCCTCCTCTGGCTCTTTTCCTGCATTTGTAAAATTAGGGAGATTTATTTGTTTGTTAGTTTCTGTGATGGTTAATTGTATGTGTCAACTTGACTGGACCATGGGATTCCCAGACATTTGATAAAAGACCAGCTAGTCAGGTGAATCCAATCCTGAAATAACAGCAGGAGGGTGGGGTGAAAGACAGACTATGTGATTGTGGTTCCCCTATTATGGTGTAGCACCCAAGGGTGCTAAAACAAATCTCTGGTCACCTGCAAGCTACCTTAATAAAAGAGTAACAGCTAAAAAAAAAAAAAAAAAAAATTACCCTGGGTGTTTTGGTGAGGTTTTTGGATTAAAGTACCATTTAAATCAGTAGACTGAGTAAAGGAGATTGTCCTCCATAATTTCATGGGCCTCAGTAAATCAGTTGATGACCTTAATAGAACAAAAGGATGACCCACCTCCAAGTGAGAGAGAATTCTCCTGCCTGATGGCCTTCAAATTAGGATGTCAGCTCTTCCTGGCTCTACAGAAGGCTGCAGCCTTTGGACTCAGATTGGAATATCAACTCTTGAAGATTTTAGACTTGCTAGCCTTCATAATTCTATTAGTCAATTCCTTATAACCAACAGAGTGTGTGTGTGTGTGTGTGTGTGTTTCTGTGTGTGTGTGTATACAGAGAGAGAGAGAGAGAGAGAGAGAAAGAGATGGCTCATATATTCAGGTAATTGGTCTGAATATAATTTAGGAGCTGTATACCTGGACATCTATATGTCTCCCAGTGTTTCCATTCCTCTGGAGAATCCTGACTAATAAAGTCTTTAATGTTTTGGTGTAGAAAATACCATTTAAAAATACATTTTCTTTAAACTTTACTTATTTTTCCAATGAAATAGTCTGTCAGATCCATCATCCAAAATTGATACTTCATATATCAAACTCACATCTACTAAGCCAATGTTACATGACAGGATTTAGTTGGAAAGGATACAACTTATTTAACCACTGGAACATTCTTCTCCTTCTCCTTGAAATATGTAATTCTTTGTGATATCCTTTTATAAAAAAAAAAAAAGGCCAAAATAATGTTTTTACCTATTGTTGAGTTGCCACTCTACTCATTTCATTCTGCACCACTGTCTCCTAGATTAAATGTAATTAAATAAGTGGCAGTTCTTTGGACACACACATGGAGCATTTTATTAGTACCTATGAAGTAGAGGATTGTTACGATGAACTGGGAGACGGCAATGACAAGGTTTTGCCCTTCCCTTGAGGAGTCTAGCAGTGTCTATTAGGAAGCTGTCCTAGGTCTCTTGCTCACCAAAGTTCTGGTATAGACTTTGAAGGTATAATTTAGGTAGGCCTCATATTTCAAAAACTGAGTGAAACATGCTAGTCATTTGGGATCTTCGTTAGTGAATGCTTTCTCTTGGAACTAAAATATTTCATCTAATAATCATCATTAATCAAGTGACCCTAGTTCTTCTCTTTGAAGAAGATTGAAAAATCCAGACCCTGAATTTGAGGGAAAAACAAAAATAAACACACACATACTCTTTAAGTTACCTTAAAAAGAAAAAAGACAGGGAACTGCTCACAAGTACACACATAAACTATGTTATATTCAGTAACCACCAAAGGAGCTAAAACTGGGAAATTTAGTGCACATATTATCAGAAATTTTGGGAGAAATGTCTCATATATTCTGTTAATTGGTCTGAGTGTAAACTTAGGACCTATATATTCTGGACTTTTATACAAAGTCATCTTATTAATTTCTGATATTAAGTAAAACATAAATTTTTTGATTTCTTATTGATTTCCTTGGCAATGATATCTTGCTATTCCTATCTTATCAAGAGTTACACTTTGGGGATGGGTTAATTGAAGTAATACAGTTATATGATTTCAGAGCCTCAGGGATCTTTGAAATTATGTAGTCCAACCTCACTGTTTTTCAAAATAGGAGACAGACCCAGAGAAACCATAGACTATTTCCTCACTTCCAGGGCAGTGCTATTTCCTGTCTTATCTCTATTGCTCCATAGATATGCAATGTACGGCAGCTCACAAGATTTTCATTATTATTTTTTAATTGAGTCTGGTTCCAATCAATCTGAACTTCTGAGGTTTTCTGATTTGATGTGTTCATTGCTTGAGGGAGGAAACCATTGTACTCAGCTACTTCCTCCTATCAGCAATATCTTATCTCATTCACCTTCTTGCCTCTCTAAATACGTCATCAATAGTTAATGTCCTTTCCAGATGCCTCCATAAAACAGGCTGGGTTTTTATAAGGAAAGCTGTTCAATATGTGTCCAGAACAAATGATGGTTTTTATCCTTTATTGTTGTATGAGGAATTTGGTGCTTCTGCAAACATCTCTTTCCTGTGAAGGATGAATGGCTCCAATAGAGTCTCCTCCCTCTCCTAGGCTTTAGGGACAGTTCAGTTTCCTCTCTGGTGCCCTTCCTCCTGTTAATTAACCAGTAGGTTAATGAAGCTGAACGTTCCTGGACTGTGCTGCTCTCAGTTGTCAGTAAAGGAATTGTATAAACTAAACAGGATCAGTTCTGCATCTAGTTTACGTGTGGGACAAGTATGGCACAAAATATTTTATTGAAACTTCATGAAAAAAGCACAAACAATTTAAATAGTCCAGGGAATTTTACAAGTAAAGAAACTGACACTCAAGAGAATTTAAGAAAATTACAAACAAACAGTAAATGAGGTAGCTTCATTGTACTCAGAACTAGTATTCATTTATTTATGCAAATAGTTATTAAGCAGACATTTATTGAACACTTGCAATGTATTAGAAAGTCTGCCACTTACTGCCGAGCTAAGATATGCATAAATAAGACATGAGTATCATTGCCCTTAGAGAAATTATATTCTCTTATTTGATGCAGACTCTTAATCAACTAGATTACAGTGTGATATGAGAGAAAGGAGATGCAGAGAAACATGAGATGAGAGCCTGGAACTGTATTCTTGAGAAACATCAATTTAAACAATAGGTTGAATAAACAACAGGTAAAATACACAGAAGAATTTGAAACGAAAAGGCCAAGAGAAGGCAGTGTCCTGGGAGCCAAAGGAGATTTGCAAAGAAGGACAGCACAGTGAAATGCCACTGAGGCAAACTACGATAGCAATTTGAGATCAACAAGTGTATTGCAGCAGTTGTATAGAAGAATTTTACTAGAACTTTATGAGTTTGTGAAGAGGAGAGAGGATGGAAGCTGGGAGATGCTGAGTATAAGTAGCTGTGGTTGTCATGTTAATACTGGCCATGTTTTAAGAATAGAAAACATCCTGATCTTTATCTGTCTATGGGGAGAAAGCCAGGAACATGGAGAAGCAGAAGGCAAATGCTAACAGAACAGATGATCTGATGATGTGTAAGGTAACATCCTTGTGGAGATGGGTTGAGAAGGGACCTAGAAGCACAGATCCCACTTGGAAGAATGGTCTTTTCCCTACTGGTAGGATAAAAAGAAGCATATGCCAAGCCCTGCTTGGTGTGAGGAAATTACAGAAAAAGCCACTTGATTAAAGAAAGGGAGAACGCTGGGTAGGACACTGTAGAGACTAAATAATTGAAAAAACAGACTAAAAAAAAAAAACAAACAAACAAACAAAAAAAAAACCAGAAGGGCAAGCTTACCAGAAAATAAAAAATAATTTGCCTCTAGGAATTGACAGTCAATGTTTTGGTAAAGATCATAGATTTTTGATGACAACAAACGGTTTGGTTATGGTTCATTTTTTCTTGAGATGCCTAGTGCTCAGGGGTAGACTTGTTCAAGTATTTTGGCAAAGGGGGAAATAAAAAAGTCAAGAGAGAAGAAAGTATAAGATGTGAGTGAAACATCAGTTAGAATATTGGATTTCCACCAAAACAACCTGTAGATCCTTTTTCAAAAAACAGACAAGTTATTCACAAGCTGTGACCTGCCTTGTGGAAAAGGGTCCTTGTTCCACGAGTAAGAAGCCTCATGAAAATCTGCACACGAAAATCTATAATTACAAAAAAAAAAAAAATTTGCAAAAAGTTCTGATATACAATCAGAGTGTGGGACATTTTTAACAGTCCCTGTAATTTCAGCAGATTGGGGAATGTTGGAAATGGTGATGGAAGAAGGCACGAGGCCAAGATAGTGAAAAGTTGTTTATTTCAAAGCCTGGTTACCCACGGACTGAGGCCAAGTTGGGGTCAGTTCCAAAATGGCAGGATTCTAGGGCTTTTATAGTTGGGTTTGGGCGTGCTCTCAGATGGGTGGAGTTTGGGAGGACTCTCAAAGGGGTGGGGTTTGGGAGGACTCTCAAATGGGGTGGGGTTTGGGAGGACTCTCAAATGGGGTGGGGTTTGGGAGGACTCTCAAATGGGGTGGGGTTTGGGCGTGCTCTCAGATGGGTGGAGTTTGAGAGGACTCTCAAAGGGGTGGGGTTTGGGAGGACTCTCAAATGGGGTTAGGACTCTCAAATGGGGTGGGGCCAGTTTAAAGGGAAAGTTCCCATGGGACCTCCCACCAGCCTCTGGGTTCAGCCTAACAGAAAGGAAGTGAAGCAAAGGATAGCGACTGAGGAAAAAGTACAGGGCAGAAGGTCTTAATAACACTGAAAGGCAGGCATGGCGTTTGCAGTTGAGGGAAAGCAGTAGAAGCAGAGATCAGCCAGTCTTCCTGGCTTTGGAGTCTGAGCAGTTTAGGTGAGACGCCAAAGCTCACACCGAGCCCATAGAAGTCAGTGGAGAAAGTACAGGTGAGTAGAATGTTGTCACAGATGAGATCAAGGTACTGTGACAGCAGGACACTAAGTGGACCTTCCACCCCATGTCAACTTGGGATACAGCCCCACTCCTTGTCCTAACAAGACTTACATGTTCGGCTCCTTCCTGTAACAACTTATACTACCTTTCACTCCCCACCTATCTTCCCAATACATTCTCTACATGCTAAACTTATTTGAATATTTTATGAACGGTGAGACGTTTAGTAACTCAGAGATTTCCTTGAACATTTATCCTTGTTTCCATATAGCTTGGCTTTTCCTCATTATTCTGATACCAGCTTAAGGGGACAAACACTTTTTCATGCAGGTACAAGAATAAGGGTTTAGAATTAAAGCATGTTTTATGTTCTCATTATCTCCTCCTCAACTCTAAATGTTAGTGCCCCATAAGGGCTACAAATGTTAGTTGCTTAATAAATATTTCAGTAAGTTGATCCAAATTACATTAACAGATGTGGGACCAATGATATTAATTTATTTAGAATTTATCTTTTTTTATTAGAAAATTAAGTCCTAAAATGATTAAGTGGTCAGAAGGCTAAAGGCCAAAGAAGTAGTAAATAGACGGACTCAATTTAAATACTTTTCAATACATGTCTGTATTTCCTAAAAGACTGTTTCTTTTTAACTATGTTGCCCCTCACTATTATCATACTGATAAATTTAGAATATTCTTGTCGTGTTGGAAGGGAATCAACTTATTTGAGTCATTCAAATCTCATTCTTGATGTGGCCCATTTACAGATGGAGGATGAACACAGAACACAAAACACAAACGCAGAACACAAAGAAAAATGTGGGCACACATACAGACGGTTGACTCAAGTACTAATACACCAGGTCAGTTTTATTTTTATACTCTAAAAAATTAAAGTTAGTTCCTTGTACGTAACCACCGAGGCATTTCAGCAATGGCCATAAATTCCGGAATGCATAGCCTTAGGGAAGCAGATATCCCCTGACTTAGAATTTCCAGGTGGTTGCTCTAGGTGCCAGGCATAGATCATCGACCAAGATTAGCAAGGATGGGCAAGGCAAGCCACAGGGGGCATTTGTCATCCCCAGCTTCTCTTAGGGTGACCCCCCTAAGATCTTAGGCTGACCCCCGGCAGCTGTGCATGGCTTAGGTTGCCCCTCTTCTTGAGAGGTCTTACCTGTCATTGACTAACTAGCCATATTATGGGGTGTACACAGCAATCACAGGAACAATGTGTTTGTGTGTGGCCTCCAGACCCCCATTGCCGTGGGGCTGGGCTGTTCTTGCTTACTTGCAGCTCAGGTCCTTTGTTATGCCTCTAGGCAACAGCCTTGCACATTGCTTTTAAACACCTGGGCAGAACATGTACATTACTCACTAAATTTAATTCTTAAACTAGGAAAATATATTTCAGTCCCCTACACATTCTAAATTTTTTAATCTATAAAATAGGGGATTGGATAGAATCTAAGGTTAATTCCAGATTTAAACATAATATGAAATTATTAATATTATTCAAATCTCATGATGATCTATGTGACTATAAAAACATTTCAATGTTATCCACTCTTTGGTATTATCTAGATTAAGAAAAGATACATTTAAGTAATTTGACTTTTCTATCTGATTGTATTCATTCCTTTATATAGAAAGTTAGGAGATTTCAGGAGGAAAAAAGCCTATTAGATTAGCATTTAAGTTTGTAAGAGTCAGGTAGCAGTTAATGCTATTATTTATACTGCATCAATTATAGAAATCACAAATATTCATATTTTCTATTTTTATTGTATTTACTTCATGAATCTTAATATAAAATGGTAAGGAGGCTAATTTAAAGAGCCTAAATAAGAAAAGTCTCCATGAACACAGAAAAATTGAGGAGAGACCAACTGAATCATTTTTCTTTTAAAAATTAAGGAAGCAATCATATCAACATCAAGGGCCAAAAAACTTCAGCTTTTGTGCTTTTAGAAAATTGTAATTATTGAAAATAAAGCTTGCTAGAAAGACAACATTGAAAATTCTTTCTACATCAAGTTGAAATAAATTAAACTTTATAAGCCAAAATGACACAGAGGCTTTAATTGTGAAATTCTGTAATTACATTTTTAATAGTAACTCATTTTGCTAGATAAATTTGTATTCTGTATAGGTATAAAATGAAATTGAAAAGGCCAATGATTTTTAAACATCTAATTATGTGAAAAAATCATAGATATAACTAATTTGACAATGTCTTGTAAAAATAGTTTTTCAAAGAAAGACACACTAACCAGATAAAACCAAAAGGATAGTTCCTATGAACATATTAGAAACCAATTTTATATTTCTTACAAAAAATAAGAGAATTGAGGATATCTTTGATTTGACAGTTTGCTTTGAACTTACCAATTACTTTAGTACATATATAGAAAATATTTTCTCAATTAGAAATATAGTCTACAGAGAAAACTAAAGAAAGCAAAATATTAATTTTTTCAATTATTGCAATCAACTTTCATGAAGATTGCCAAATATTTTATTAAAATGCTTAAAGTACTAAAACTCTATAGAAAAATGTACCTTGTTCATAAAAATGCCAATAACATAGAATTAATAATGAACAATATGCTGAAGAAACTGAATAAAATATACTAAATATGTTCCAAAATTACTTTTATATTACTATTGTATCCATGCAACAACATGGATGGAACTGAAGAACATTATATTAAGTGAAATAATCCAGGCACAAAAAGATAAATTTCACATGTTCATATGTTTCACATGTTCATTTATATGTGAAAGCTAAAATGTTAAAGAATTAACTCATACAGATAGAGAGCAGAATATTGGTTACAAGAGGATGGGAAGGGTAGCGGGGAGAGGATGATAAAGTGGGGATAGTTAATGTGTGCAAAACACAGTAAGAATGAATAAGATATAGTATTCAGTAACTAATAGATCTAGTATTCTAGTATTGTTTACTATAGTTAATGACCTACAGTATATTTAAAAATAAGTAAAAGAATGGAATTGGGATGTTCCTAACACAAATAAATGATAAATGTTTGATGTTATCAATAACTCAGGTACCCTGATTTGATTATGACATGTTTTATGCCTGCATCAAAACATCACAAGTACCCCACAAATATATACAACTATAATGTACTCATGATAATTGAAAATTAAAAATTTTTAGAGAACAGTAAAAAAAAAAACCAAAACTGCATAACATAAAAACCCACGTATTTTTAGTCTTTTAGGAGATCATTTTGAGGCCATTTTTCTAAAGAATCAACTGAAACGAATATTATCAGATACTTAGAGAAGGACAAATGAAATCAGTAGTGTTCTTAGTAAATATATCTGGCAGTATAGTTAAAGCAATCTTTACTTTTGTTGACACTGAAAAAGGAGTGTCTTCATAAATAAAAATCTGAAAAATGTCCTAATAACATACTTATCATGCAAGTTGTTTGTTTATTTCAGCTGACGGAATCTGTTTACTAAATTCTAATATTTTATATTGAAATATATAAATGATGCAAATCAGATGAAAATATGAATCCCATGAGGTTTTTAACTAATAATAAAAATGAATTTTTTCCATCACAAAATATATCTATCTATAGGACACAAAGGTAGACTATTCAAGTCATTGTGCAAATAGAATTAGAAGACTTTAAAAGAATTTAACTTGCTTCATCTAGAATTTCATTTTAGGCCCTCACTAAGGGGCACTGCTAGTTTATATGGTGCGTTTGCACAAATAAGAACAAAAAGGTGCCTATTCTGGTGGACAGTTTCAGACATATGTGCTCACACAAACACACATGCACACACTCCTGCCAAGCAATCCAAGGGGTAAAGTTTGACAAGAGAAATATATATTAGATTTAAGCCTCATTTACCTTCATGATCAAGCTCTCTTACAGGAGCCAGCACCTGTACAACTGTATGGGTCAGCCAGGATTTGCTGGAACTCAAGCTTGCATTGATAATGTCCTTCTCTATCTATGCCAGTGGAAGCAGAGAGACAAAGAGAATGGGTGAGGACAAATAATTACATAGGAATAGCACTTACACAAAAGCTAGAATGAATCTAAAAGTCACACACAAATGCACATACACATACACACATACACATTGTGAACTGATGGCAATAAAAGTTGATTTTTACACAGCAATTTTCAAGTGACAGGAGAGAAAGAGTTGGCAGGAGGGCAGGCGAGCAAAGCAAGGGGTACAATATTGGAAATGAGAGATGATTAGGACACTGAGGAGCATTTCAGAAGTGGAGATAAAAAGAGAGTTTTAACAGAACTGCATCACTTCTCTTCTTTTCTTATGATTGCTTACTTGAAATCCTCTTAACCCCGAGTTAAGTGGATTGCAAAATGATCCCCTGCTACTCAGCAGTCTTATTCTACTAGCACTACATATGCTATTGGGAGCAAGGAGCTTGGTCTTCGGACTTGCAGATAAGAAAAAAGAGAAGAGTACATATGTGAAGAATTCATGAAAAAATCAGAAAAATGCCACCAATACTTAATCCTGTGATTTGCGAACTTGTATTCATCAATCAAAGAAAATTCCAAAATAATTCATGAATGAAATCAGTATGCAAAATTAAGCTAAAATTATTCTAAATTTATAATGATTTTCTTTGGCATGGTTATTGTATATAATTGATAATAAAGCAAGAAGTTTCTGAAAACCAGAACAGAACTGCTAGCATTACCAGAAATAGCAATTTTTTTAAATAAAAAAGACATAATTTTACTCACCCTGGAATTAAACCCTATTTTTCTAATCCCTATGTTCTGTCCAGAAGACAACTAAAACTGAAAAATATGTGCTGACATGCATGTCCATCACATGTGCTGCTGGGATGAAACCAATCAGTAGAATTCTCCCTGATCCTTAGGCAAAAGTTTTTGTGTGCCTTTTACAGCCATATGACCATGGAAAAGAGAAGCATGCTCACCTTTCCCAGTGACTTTTGAAAAGGAATCTGTTAAATGAAAACCTGAAACTGTGATAAATCAACTAATCTCTGATTTGATTAATTGTACATTCTTTCATCTCTTAATGGCTTATGATTGCCCCTTAAAAACTATGAATAGAAAAATTTTGGCAATGTACAAATTTAAAATGCAACTTCCTGGAAAGAACTTCTTCGTAAAAAAATGATGGCAAATTGATTTTGGAAAAAGGAAAGCCTAATGAGAGTTTAGGAAAGTCTATTACATTCAATTCACTACAATTCTGCAAATATTAATCGAATGCCAACTGTTTTCAAGGCACCATGATTTCAAGTTATTTCCCTCATTGACAATTCTCCAGGGACTTGGGGGTTAAGAATCACTAATGTGAGAAATTATCATATCTGAAAACTACTTCAGAATTTCAATGGAATTTTAAGTTTACTTCCTACAATAAAAGTAAATTTATCACTGGTCGGTGCACTAAAAATGAAAAACCTCAATAATATATACCCTCCAAAATGAGTACAAAGTTAGAAATCATTATTTTTATGGTATGGTGAATGTTTAAATACTATTAAATAAATAAAATACATGAAATAAGTGGTCATTAGCACAATATGTAATTGGACATTAACAATTAGGCACAACATATATCTCAAATATAATTACAGACACCAATGCAGCAAAATAATCAGTCTTAAGAAATGTGATTTATTTAAAGATAATTTGAAAAGTCTTCAGTGGTCATTAGTGTTTTGGTGGAAGACTTATATCTGCCAAGAGTCTACAAAAGACTCTTAAATTTGGTATTGTCCCTGGTGGCTCCAACATCTGGTGAAAAGAGACTCCAGTTCAGTGAGCAGTGCTTTTCCCAGGAAAGGCAATGCATTCATTTATTTATCCATGAATTAATGTAAGCAAGTACACACAACATGCGCCAGGCACTAAAGGGACCCTGGGGAGACCGGGTAGAATGAGAAATGAATCTTCTCTTCAAGGGCATTAATTCACCATGTTAAGGGGAAGAGGGACATGTAGGCCAATAATTATTGTGCTAGCATAGAAACATTTTAGGAAGCTCTGAGAATATGGAGAAAACACATCTATATTAGACTAGGTAGGGCATTAGGGGAAATATAATTTGAGTTATAAAAGATGAACAAGAGATACTTGGATGAAAATAAATGGAAGAGCAATGCAGAGATGGAATGGTAAGGTGTGAGGACCTGTCTGACCCCATCAGTCCTGCTGGTGTACCTTGAATAGGTGCAGCCCTTAAGAGTGTCCAACTTCATTGCTTCAATGCAGAATTTACCAACTAGCATTCATGGCCCTACCATTTTTTTTCTACAAAACAGAGATTCTTCTTGTGTGGTTGAAGTTTCAGTCCACAAACTGTTAGTGAACAGTGATGAGATAAGGTAGAAATAGACAATGTTTAGGATTTTGATAATCATTTGCATTGCTCTGGCATTCAAGCACCTTGTCACTGGCCTTGTCTCCTTGGACAGGGTCCAGGAAAAAATAATGTGTATGCTACTTATGAATTGAATTGTGCCCCCTAAAAAGTTATAAAGACCCAACCCCAGTACCTAAGAATGTAATCTTTTTTTTTATTTCAGCATATTACGGGGGTACAAATTTTAAGGTTGCGTATAAAGCCCTTGCTTCTCCTCCCCCAACAAGTCTGAGCTTCAAGCGTGACCATCACCCATATGGTGCACATCTCACTCATTATGTATGTATATACCCATCCCCTCCTCCTAACTCCCACCTGCCCAATACCCAATAAATGTAATTCCTATGTGTCCATTTAGGTGCTGATCAGTTAATACCAATATGCTGGTGAGTATATGTGGTGTTTGTTTTTCCATTCTTGGGATACTTCACTTAGTAGTATGGGTTCCAGCTCTATCCAGGAAAATACAAGATGTGCTGTATCACCATTGTTTCTTAGAGCTGAATAGTACTCCATGGTAAACATATACCACATTTTATTAATCCATTCATGTATTGATGGGCACTTGAGTTGTTTCCACAGCTTTGCAATTGTGAATTGTGCTGCTATAAACATTCAATTGAAAGTATCTTTTTTGTCCTTTGTTCTTTTGGGTAGATGCCCAGTGGTGGGATTGCTGGATCAAATGGTAGATCTACTTGTATCACTTTAAGGTATCTCCATATTGCTTTCCACAGAGGTTGAACTAGTTTGCAGTCCAACCAGCAGTGTAGGAGTGTTCCTATCTCTCTGCATCCACACCAACATTTATTATTTTGGGACTTTTTGATAAAGGCCATTCTTACTGGAGATAAGTGATATATGACAGACCCACATCCAACATCATACTGAATGGGGAAAAATTGAAAGCATTCCCACTTAGAACTGGAACCAGGCAAGGTTGCCCACTATCTCCACTTCTGTTCAACATAGTGCTAGAAGTCCTGGCTATAGCAATCAGACAGGAACGTGGAATTAAAGGTATCAAAATGGGAGCAGAAGAGATCAAACTTTCACTGTTTGCTGATGATATGATATTATATTTAGAAAATCCCAAGGATTCAACAAAGAGACTCCTGGAATTGATAAATGAATTTAGTAAAGTCTCAGTATACAAAATCAATACACACAAATCAGAGGTATTCCTATAAGCCAATAACAGTCAAATTGAGAACCAAATCAAAGACTCAATACCCTTCACAATAGCAACAAAGAAAATAAAGTGCCTAGGAATATACTTAACTAAGGAGGTAAAAGACTTCTACAGGGAGAACTATGAAACACTGAGGAAGGATATAGCAGAGGATGTAAACAGATGGAAATCCATTCCATGCTTGTGGCTCAGCAGACTCAACATTGTTAAAATGTCTATACTACCCAGAATGTAATCTTATGTAGAAATAGGGACTTCGCAGTTGTAGTGAACTTAGGATGAAATCCATGTAACCAGTATCATTATAAGAACAGGGAAAATTGGACATAGCCATGTACAAAGGAGAATGCCATGGGAAGAGAAAGACACACAGAGAGAATGTCCCATGATGACAGAGGCAGAGATTGAAGTGCTACAGCTCCAAACCAAAGAACACCAAGACTGCTGACAGGCCACTAGAAGCTAGAGACACAAGGAAGAATTCTCTCCTCTGTTTCAGAGGGAACTTGGGCCTGACAACACTCAGATTTCACACTTTTAGTGTCTATAACTATGAAACAATAGAGGAAATCATTGTAGCTATGAGGTGGAAAGCAAACACACACAAGCTGGTCCTTCTCCATAGAGAGTTTGAGCATTTCTACCCTAGATGAGGTGGTAAATTAAATCAGGGGTTCAGGAGTGGCATAGACAGGGGCCATAAAAGCCTCAGAGATGAGCAGAGTCTAAAGAAAATGAACCAAAGCAGCACGATAAGAAAGGTGGTGAACCTGGCTCTCCCAGCAAGTGGTGGTGAAGCTGAGCGACTGATCCACCTACCTGCCGAGTGTTGACTGTCCATGAGATACGCTTTACCACACCTTCTCCTCCCTTCTGGCCCCATAGATCTCTAAAGGCACCATAACTTAATTTTACCCAGGACATCTGGGAATTTTCAGAAATATTTGGGAGAGGAATAGGTGGAACACATAAACCAAGGGGTAGGAACTTTCAACTCTAAAATGTGACATTTTAAAAATAGTTGTATGTGATTGAGATCACAAATCTCACTTTATGGGCCCCAGGCACTATTACAACCCATTACAAATATTCTCCTTTGTTGTTGACAGTGGGAATTGATCTTAATTTCCTCATTTCATAATAAGAGTGGGTGGATAATTGGTCCATGATCACACAATTAGGCAATGGAAGAGCCAAGGCCTAAACCCACATTCCTATTTTTAACCGACAATGAAGTAAAGTATGTTTTACCTGCTGGTGAGCTTGATAATGTGTGTTTATATCTATGCATGTATATAGACCATCATTAACCACCTAATAGATGCCAGGCACAGTAACAGACAGTTTTCTTTTATTAATTCTAACATCCCTTTATTATCCCTGAAATGTATATAAAGAAAATAAACTTTGGTTATTTCAACATTTTTAGAACTGAAAGAGAAAGAATTTAAAGTCAACATAGACTCCACCACCCAACCCACTTCTGTGGCCCCATTCCTTCTGTCAGTACAAGGGTCAGGGTGACAGAATGAAGTCTTAAAATGGAACCCCTCAGGAGGCCCTGCCTTGTGGAGTTTGGTAGATGTTCTACCTGTCACTTTTCTTCCAGTGCCTTTAATTCATTCAAGTAATTTGATCGTTTTTAGAAGAAAGAATATACAGGTAATATGAGCACTGTCCCTCAGACTAATAATTTTAGTTTAATTACCTTAAGCAGTGAGAGTGCTTGTTTCTCTCCAGAAACCTGGGCAAACTAGGAGGCTCTCAACTTTTCGAAAGAAGAGATCATGGTTTAGAGACTCAATATCTACAGAGTAATTTAATGAGCCCAATCTAACAACTGAGAATTAATTCGTGGGTTTTGAATAGTAAAGGACCCTACTAAAGAATTATGATGCCATGGTAGTTAAAACTATGAGTCCTAGAGATAAAATCCCTAGATTCAAATCTGGGATATATTAGCTATGAGTTGTAATCTTGGGAAAGTCATTTAACTTATTTGTGTCTCAATCTTATTATCTATAAAGAAAGGCCAATAATTATAATGTCTACCTCAAGGGGTTCAACAATGTTGGCATATAGTTCATAGATAAAAGTTTGCTAATATAGTAGCTCTCAAGTATCAGTGCAAATTGATGTCTGTTTTTCTAAAACCAAACAGTTATATATTTGCAGTAAAAATGAAAGAAAATCATCTACCTGTCTCACTGTCTGTGTTTCTTTGTTGTGTCTTCTCCAAATATTCCTGTCTTAATCTCCCTAACACTGATCACCTGAGGAAAATTGAAGCAGCTCGGTGTGTGGTTTGCTTGAAAGTAGAATCTCATTTATATGTCACTTGGCCTAGTTCTTATCTTTACAATGCATATTTCTTACTTTCCCTTCTTCATGTTGTCCTTCACTTGTGCCTACAGTGACAACAAAAACAGTGGTGCATATTTTAAGAACTAAGAGTCAGAAGACCCAAGTTCTACTTATATGACATATTTTTTCATAGTCACTATAATTTCATCAGTGTGTTTCCTTCTGAGGAAATCTGATTGATAAATTACTGTCCTGCTTATTTCAGTAAGTCTTTATAGAGACGGATGTAAAATTACTTTGAAAAATGTGCAAGAATAAATATGTATGGTAGAAATATTTAGGAAATCTATTTTCTTTAGTCAAAAAGAGTGAAATAATACAGTTTTGCTGTAAATAAAATGATGTGTATAAAAATTGCATTATTTGAGGAAAATAGAATGAGTTTAAAAATCGACCTTAAAGGACACACTAAATAATATGTACCACTCTGTGTATTTCTCTACTATAGCTACCATATTATTACCATTGTATTTTGGTTAACATAGATGAAGAATAGGGAAACATATTTTTTAAAAGTCATCATTTGTGAGCATCAACAAGTATACAAAAAAAATAGCCAAGTCTCTAATACATTTGTCAAACAGTTAACAAATTCCAAAGGCTTACTCTTGGCAAGGCAGCATGAGAAAACAAAGTAGAGGAAAGGTAATAAATGGTAAGAAAAAATTAGATTTCAGGCTTAAAGGAGATTCTTAGCATTTGTTTTATATATCCTTAAAACATAAAAACATAGATAATATTTCCATTCTGTAGATAAAGAAGCAAGATCAGATAAACCCTCCAATCTGCCCATGGTCACAGAGCTAATTGCATGCAGAGTCTCGATTTGAACCCAGTTATATGTAGATACAAATCGAGACCTTGCTCTATCCCCTCACATGAGGCCCAGGCTTCTGTGGAACCTGCATAAAATAACTAATCTTGATAAAGTGAGTGATGTTAAAGAGACAAAGTACTACAAAGGCCTTAGGGACTTTGGAAACAGTAAAACTAAATGAGAAATATGAAATGTTAATGAGAATATTGGCTAAGAATATTGGAGCAATAATTGACAACAATGCTCAGAGGAGTGGCCAGGCATGCCCACAGTTGTGGAGTTTGAAATATGTCTTGTAAGATGATAAGGTAACAAAAGATCACTGGAGGTTTCAAGCAATTCCCATGAGATTAAGAGACATAGAGGTGGGAAAGGTCAGAGTATTCAGGTGATGGCTTACCTGAGGATTAATTATTCGAGGTTTAATTGAAAATGAAAGTCAAAGATATGAAATAATTTTGCTTTTATATTTTGCCTCTATATAGCAATCTTCAGATTCAGCAAAAATCAGGGATCCTACATTCATTGTCAACATGTTAGAGTTTTTCCTTCAAAAACCTCCTGTAAAATTGTTCTTCTGCCTCAGTGAGTAAGCAGTTGGAAGCTGAAATGGAAAAGTTGCACTTATTTCTCAGGAAACATTCTGTGACAACAAGATGCTCTCAACAAACAAATCAGAAAAATCACAGAAGTTATACATGTGCCCTTGCAGGGGTTTTAAGGAGAAGCCACTGAATTTGAATTTGGAAGATTAGATGCAAGCTTCAACCCTAAGAAATATATTATGCATTTGGCTCTTGATAAGGCACATAGCATCTCAAATTTTCTAGTTTAAAAACTCATATTAGTAATAGTAATGCTAATACTTATTCATCATATACTTTATATAATAGCAGGAGTTGGCAAACTAAGGCCTACAGGCTAAATCTGGCCCCCCACTTATTTTTGCAAATAAAGTTTTATTACAACAAAGCAACACTCAATTTATAGGTTTTCTGTTGCTGTTCTTATGCTATAACAGAAGAATTGAGCAGATATCACAGAGATGGTGTTATCTGCAAACTCCAAATTATTATTATCTGGCCCTTTACAAAAAATGTTTGCCTACCTCTGATCTAGAGCACATAACTCATTTATTCCTTCCAACAACACAATGAGGTAGTTACTATTATTAAATATTATCCATATTTTACAACTGAGAAAACTGAAACATTGAGATGTTTGGTAACATGGCCAAAATTTGCAAAGCTATGGAGTGGAAGAGCTGTTATTAAGATTCCTACAATACTAAAATTTAAGAATGAGATTGTAATATGTGGGAAAGTAGGGAAAGTACATTGAAAAGCATGGACAACTCATGAAATGGCTCCTGAGAGGCTATGTGGCCCTAAAAAATCAATTTTTGAAGCTATGTAGAATTGGTTTCAAACCCTAGCTTCTCTCTTTTTGTCTCTTGACCTTGTGCTGACTAGTTAATCTGACAGCCTCAATTTCCTTATTGGTAAATTAAGGTAACTATACTGATCTTGCATAATTTCACTATGAGAATTAAAGCAAATGAATATAAGGTACCCAATAAAGCATGATGAAAGATAAGTAAAGGGGCTTGCTACTCTTTGTTTTCATAATGCTATTTACCATTTACTCCATGACAGCATCTAATGCTGAAATTTATTTCTTACCTAATTTCCTTTCTTCTTCACTAAACTGTGAGCCTCTCAGAGGGAAGGGGTCTTTCTTATTTGTCTCTGAGTGCCTCGATTTTTGCGCGGAGTTTGGCACAAAGTAGTAGTCAGTAAATATTCATTGACTAGATGGCCAGTTTCTAAAGCACAGTGGCAGCAGACCTCATCGCATTCCTTGCTAGGAGAGAGAAAATGTTCTTTTTTTGCCTTCTGATATTTTGGGGATATAAAAAATCATGCTTCACATGTTGGTTCTGCATGATGCCTGGCCCTAGGACTTATTTCTGCATTGGGCAATCAACTTATTATATTCATTTTTATTCCTTCTTGGTAGAATCCGTTAGTAATCAAGATAAAACATGTGTTTATTATTCGATTCAGATATATGCCATATTATTCCTTAAAAGACACTCTTACGTCATCCAGAAATGTGCAACCAATCAGAATGCTTAATTTGCTGAACTCTGATTCTTTTCACTGGGGAAGAAAATGAACTCATGCTAAAGGATATTGGATGGTTCTATAGCTCTTCCCCTCCGGAACTGTCTTAAAACGGTTTCTCCTCTGTCACCTACGTGATTTAATTCACTTAAGAGTGACTACTTTTTCTTATGCCTCAAGGCCTTGGACCAATATGTGTTTTCTGAACTAATAAACAGCTGACAATACTCACTAGGTATCCTTACCCAGGCCTTAGCCTGCTTCCATCTGTGAGATGGGAGTCGTGATTCCTCCCTCACAGATTTATTAGGAAGATGAATTGAAATTATATGCAAAGCATCTGGGAGAGACCTGAAAAAAATTATAGATCACAGCACATGGTGATTCTCTTGAATGATTTTTTCCATCAAGAGTGAACACTGAGGTTTGATTAGTACTGTATACAAGTTATTATTTCCAAGAAAATAAGACTAATGACAAAACAAAATAAACCAAGTCAAGGCCACATTAGCTTTATCTGGTACATAACACACACACACACACACACACACACACACACACACACACTCTCAGGCACATACATAGAGGTATGTATGCTCATTTCTGTTACTTACATCTTTCTCAGCTTAGGCTGCTCATTGTCAAATCCTCACTTCAATAGTTACTACCCCTCTGATCTCAGTTGCTACTGAGCAAAGTTATGTAATAAACACAGAGTAGTTGTTAGCTCTTGGGTTATTATTCCGAGACTCTCTTAAGCTAAGGCTTTTATCTCTTTGTTTATTTTTCCATCCTTTTCTATCTCACTTCAAAAGTGTTTTATTTGCACCTTACATATATCGAGCGCTGTGCCAGGAACTTGAGGTACAAAAATGGTTATATAATTTTTGACCTCGGGAAGGGGAGAGTTGGTTATCCCAAATACATTTTGGACAAATGCAGAAGTAAGTATAGATAAGAAAATAAATAAATGAATCATGACATAGGCTACTTAGTAGAAAAAACAATGAACAATTTTTTGTTTCTTAAGAAACGTAAAGCGGTGAGAAAGTAGAAGAAACAGTAAAAGAATTGGCAGAATATAGAAAGGCTTCAAAATCCAAAGACTTTTGATCAGAGCCTCGAAAGTTTAAGACATTTTTTCCCCCAGTTGTTCATACCTGAAGATGAAATTGTGTGCAGAGGCAAAGACATATGCAAAATTCAAGATGTGTGAGAAATAAACACTACTGTGTTTTTGAACAAGTAGCTTGATACTGCTGTAAAATATGGATTTTGAGTTGGTACTAATGTGGTAGGCAGGGTCTTTTTTTTTTGT